>SJXQ01008545.1:151709-169270 GCA_006408695.1 Aepyceros melampus | reverse complement strand
CCTCCCCCCACCCCCCCAGCTCTCGCTCGCTCTCGCCGCGGCTCCGCCAGCCCAGTGCAAATCAAAATACTGTCACACAATATGGCGGCGCGGCCGCCGGCAAACACCGCGAGATCTGCGGCCGCTGCTGAGGCGGCGGCTGTGACGAGGCCTTCCCCCCGTCGGGTGGCGGGGGAGCGGCCGCCGGCGGCGGCGGCAGCGGCGAGGGGATGCTCTTTCTCCGCCCTGTACCCCTCCCCCGACGCTCGCAGCCTCCACGCCCGCCCTGCGAAGGCTGGAGCGAGAAGGCTGCTTGGCCGCCCGGATAGGCGCGGGCGGCCGCCGGGGCTGTGCGGGAACGGGCGCCGAGGCAGACGGCTCCGGGAGGGCCCGGGATCCCACTTTTGAAGTTTTATCCCGGCCGCCGTTACTTGGACGGCTGTGCGCGCGCGCGCGCGCGTGTGGAGGGAAGGAGCAGACTTCCCCTCCCCTCCCGCCCCCAACGGGGGCTGCTCGCAGTTTGGGTTGAAAGGAGAAAAGAGCTCCGCTCCCCGCGGCTCGGCCTGTCCGGAAGCGGGCGGCGGGACCTGCAGGGCAGCCGGCCTCGCTGCGCGGGAAGGGGGCCCCGAGGTCCCGGCCGGGGGCGGACCGGACGCCGCGGCCGCCCCGCGCTTGCTCCCGGCCGGGCCGCCGAGGGCGGCAGGTGGGCCTGCGGCGGAGGCGGGTGTGCGGGGCGGAGACACACCCCCTCGGGGGCCGGCAGCTAGGAGGCCTCAGGCTGACGGGGGCGACCCGAGCGGGAGACCGGCGTCGTCCCGAGGGCGTGCGGGACACGTCCTAAAAGGCTCGAAGCTCGCAGCTTCGAGTCTGGAAAAGAGTGTTGGGCTCGAGTTTTCTTGAGCGCTGGAAAGAAAACCAGTCTGAATGCTGTGAGGGTTTTGTTGTTTCGATTTTATTTTAATTGCACGTTCCTAGAAGTCCTAGAAGTTGAGCCAAAGACACTTTTACTTGGGGGGTTGGGGAGGAGGAGAAGGAAAGACTTGTTCTATCTTCTTAAAGAAATATTTGTTTAATTTTCCCCTGAAATAAAACGTGTTCAACACTCACACATTTCTCACAATGTAAGATATTTATTTAAACATCGGCGTTTTAATGGTGTCCAAAACACTACAGCATTTTTTTTGTCCCTGTCCAAAATGTCCATCTCCCTGCCAGTTTCTTGAAACGATTCTTACTCCCCAGAAAAATCCTCCAGAATGAGCGCTGTGGTTACAGCCAGAGCCTTTAAGCGCGTGTACACACACACACACACCCCTTTAAGAAGTACAGGCTTGCCAGAGCCTTTAAGCCCGTGTACACACACACACACACACACACACACACACCCCTTTAAGAAGTACAGGCTTCTCTACACATACACAACACACACGCACACCCACACACCCTTTAAGAAGTACAGGCTTCTCTACGGTTAACAGCCAGAGTCTTTAAGCTCGTGTACACACACATACACACACACACATATTCTCTGTGGTTAAGGTACTTTCGCCAGTATCATTTAAAAATCCTTGAAATATTGGGATAGGACACCAGTTCAAAACTTTCCTCACATCAAAAAACAAAGTACTCATTGTTACATACTATATCAGAATTAAGTGTTTTTCTATTGTCGATATCATTAAGAGGAATAAATTAGGATTAAGAAAAATGGGAGCACTATAGTTTTAATGTGTTCAATGTTGGATAATAAAAAAGATCACTGAACCTTAATACTTTACATTAGTTCTCTCCGAGGAACTATTTCCATACTAAATGTTAATTGATGAAATGAATTTAGAGCAATTGAATCCATTATTTAATAGGTTTAAGCAAAACCACTATAAAATATAGAGCCAACGATTGCTTTTGAAATGGTAGAATTACGTATTTTATCCAAACTATCGTTAGAAATTTATTTAATGAAATAAATATACACATTTTAATAGAACTATAATGTTTTATAATCTTAGGAATACAAATAAGTATGAATAGCTCAAGTCTAAGAGCCAGTGGGTGGCAGAGAAGGATGTATAACAATACATCCTTGAAGCAAATGCTGAAAAGCTTTAACCTGGATCTAATGATGAGAAGCATCAAACCCAAATAGAGGAAAATTCTACAAAATAACTGGCCTGTATTCTTAAAACACTGTCAGTGTTCTGAAAGCAAAACAAAACTGCAGATTAAAGGAAACTAAAGACCTGACAACTAAATGCAATTTGTGACCTTGAACTGGATCCTTTATTGGGGGAGAAAAGTGCTATAAAGCACATTGTTGGGATCATCAGTGTGGGTGGAATATGAACTATAAAGTACGGTATCCATTTAAGTTTCTTGAATATATTATGTATGAGACTATCCTTGTTCATAAGAAAACACACTGAAATATTAAGGGAAAAAGGAAACTTATATATGCAATTTTTCCCCTAATGGATCAGAAAAAAGAAATTGTAACCCTCATGTATATGTACACATTTCTCACATATCCCATTCACATATACAGAAAGATTGATAAAAACTGATGAATCTAGGTAATATTTTTTTCACTGAAGAATCAGTTTCATTTCTGTTGAAGTTCAAATATGATAGAAAAGTGGTTATCTTCTAAAACAAAGAAAATGAGCCATAACAAAGGACTAATAAAAAGTGAGATTTCCAAAATACAAGAACAGATGGATTCCAAGAAGGATCATTCACAGGACAAAAGAGAAGATACTTTTTTGGAGTTCATGACATTATAGCTTATTT
The DNA here is from genome assembly GCA_006408695.1 of Aepyceros melampus. Lineage (NCBI taxonomy): Eukaryota > Metazoa > Chordata > Mammalia > Artiodactyla > Bovidae > Aepyceros > Aepyceros melampus. The sequence goes on along the minus strand of SJXQ01008545.1, from coordinate 166,504 downwards.
TTCAAGAATGGTTTAACTGTTGTCATGCTGGAAAGTGGGAGTCTGGTTTTTGTGGGGGTTTTTTTTGGTAGTAAAAATAACCTTAAATTTACCATCTTCACCATTTTCAAGTGTACAATTTATTAGTGTTAAATATATTCAGTTATTGTGAATATCTAGAACTTTTTCATCTTGCAGTATTGAAACTCTACACCCACTCCCTTCCCACAACCCTTGGCAACTACATGGTTATTTTTAAATTTTAAAATATGTTTAAATATTTTTTAAAAACTTGGTGAATATGGGAATTTCTGTACTATCTTGAAATTTTTCACTATATGGAATTACTGCAAAATAAAACGTTTGAGCTTTAAACTGCAGAGTTCCTAACTTAACCAAAAGAAGGAATATTGTGAGATAGAGAAATAGAGATACTCTTGCACAATGAAAGAGAAATATCCTTTCACAATGGTACCAGTCATCTTTCTCAGTAACAGATGGGAGTTTTGGTCATTCAACTTTTCCTTCTCCCGTATTTAAATTACTTAAATTTGGAACAAAAATAGTTAGGAACCCTTATTATATATTTAGTAAATGTGATATCCATAATTAGTGATCCAATAAATATGCAGTGTCTATTATCCACAAGGCTCTGTGGAGGAAACAAGAGGGAACAAAACATACTGTGCCTTTCAGATGCTCTCTCTAATGATTACAGAGATAAAACAAGATACAATCCCTGTACTACACTCAAGAACCTTTTAGTCTAGTACTGTGTAGCCACTCGCTACCAGTAGCTATTTATATTTAAATTAATTAAAAGGAAAAATTCAGGCCCTTAGTTGCATTAGCCACATCTCAAGTGCTCATAACCATCATCACAGAAAGCTCTATTGTACAGCACTGGTGGTAAACAAGAATAGTACACTGTATAAATACCAATAACGTCAATACAAAGAGGCAGTAATAAACACCAGAGAAGTTTAGAGGAAGGAGAGACTACCTTGCATAGACTGGCAGTACGGGAAACATCAGGGACAGTTTCCAGAAGATTGTGTATAGGCAAGTAGAAATGGAGCAAGAATATTCCAGACAGAGAAAATGTGAACAGATTGGGAAAAAGAGAGGTATATTCAAAGGACTGTGCTTGTGCCTGTGTGTGCTAAGTTGCTTCAGTCCTGTCCGACTCTGTGTGACACTATGGACAACAGCCTGCCAGGCTCCTCTGTCCATGTGATTCTACAGGAAAGAATTTCAAAGTGGGTTGCCATGCTCTCCTTCAGAGGATCTTCCCAACCCAGGAATCGAGCCCGTGTGTTTTGGGTCTAACCTGCATTGGCAGGGGGATCTATAGGGGTGTGGTGGTGGTGGTTTAGTCACTAAGTCGTGTCCGACTCTTGTGAACCCATGGACTGTAGCCTGCCAGGCTCCTCTGTCCATGGGATTCTCCAGACAAGAATACTGGAGTGGGTTGCCATTTCCTTCTCCAGAGGATCTTCCCGACCCAGGAATCAGGAGACCCTGGTTCTCCTGCATTACAGGCAGATTCTTTACCAACGGAGCTACAATAATATAGGGGTGTACAAAACCACAAATGGTAAGCTGCTGAGCTTGGACTAATCTCTAGGCAATGGGAAGTTACTAAAGGTCTTTGGACAAAACAAAAGATATGATCAAATAGTTCTCTAGGAAGGATAATCTAGCAGCAGATTATGAAATGGATTCGGTTTGAGGGCATAAAGACCACATGGCTTTGAAATAGCCCAAATGAGAGATAGTGAGTTGATATAAAGTGGTCTATAAGTAAGGATACAATAAATTCCAATTTAAAATGGCTTCAGTTCAGTTCAGTTACTCAGTTGTGTCTGACTCTTTGTGACTCCACAGAATGCAGCATGCCAGGTTTCCCTGTCCATCACCAACTCCTGGAGCTTGCTCAGTCTTAAGCAATAAGAAAATTTATATTTCACAAGTTTGGTAAGTACAAAGTAATGTAAAATTCAGACTTGAAAGATTCAGAAACTTGATAATATTATCAAAGACCAGGTTCTTGCCATCTCTGCTCTGATGTCTTGGATGTTGGCATCATTCTATAGCTGATAATAGCAAGATGGTAATGGCAGTCCCAGGCATCATTGAGGTTATCATGTCCAGAGGAAGAAAAAGAGTTCTTCTGAAGAGAGGGAAGGGCTTCCCAGGTGGCTCAGACAATATAAAGAATCTGACTGCAATGCAGGAGACCTGGGCTCAATCCCTGGGTTGAGAAGATCCCCTTGAAGAGGGCGTGGTAACTCCATGGCAACCCATAGAGAACCCCCATGGACAGAGGAGCCTGGAGGGCTACAGTCCATAGGGTTGCAAAGAGCAGATACAACTGAGTGACTAAGCACCACACAAGGAGAGGGAAAATGTTCCCCAGGACCACCCTTCACTTCCCCTCTCACTTCCCTCCCATCTCCTAGGCCATAGTTGAATCATATGCCTATTCATGAAACAGCTTTGGGTTCACATGATGGAACAAGTGTCAAGGAGTCTGAGATGGAGAGGTGAAAGTCAAAATTAAAGCCTAAATGACCAGGGTCCATAGAAAGAAGAGAAATTATGGAAGGAAGATGATGATTTTTGTGAAAGTCCTTCTAATGCGAGGTATCTAGGTAGAAGTGATCATCAAGTAAAAACATGGGATTGAAGTTCAGAATGAAGATCAAAGTTGGGAACATGCATTGGATGTCCTCTGCAGAGATAAAATCAATGAAGCCATGAGATTGCCAAAGGAGAGGAGGGGTAGAGAGGGTCTACAGCACAATTTCAGAAAATAAGGTGGATGCAAGGAAAGTGTGGTCAGAGAAGTAGGCACACCTTGGCCATACATTACACACCCTAAAGAATTACAAATACAATTCTAAAGGAAATCAGTTCTAAATATTTATTGAAACTGAAGCTCCAGTACTTTGGCCACCTGATGTGAAGAGCTGACTCATTAGAAAAGACCTTGATACTGGGAAAGATTGAGGGCAGGAGGAGAAGGAGGTTACAGAGGATGAGATGGTTGGATGGCATCCTTGACTCAATGGACACGAGTTTGAGCAAACTCCAGGAGATAGTGAAGGGCAGGGAAGCTTGATGTGCTACAGTTCATGGGGTCGCAAAGAGTTGGACACGACTCAACAACTGAATAACATTACACATAAATCAAGGGGTAACGGGTGGAGTCTCAAGAAAGCCGACAGTGTTAAGTGCTATGGAGAGATTCAGGATGATACATGTTTAGAAACATTGGGTTGTCAGCTAGACAGTTGTGATCTTTCAGAGTCGTTTCATAGTAAGGTAGAAGCAGATATATTCAAGAGCTAGGGGTAAGCAGATAGGTAGAAGCATGAAATACTGCTATTCTTTCAGAAAGTTTAGGAGTTACAAAAGAGAAAGCTGTATGAATGAATGTGTTTATAGCAATATTTATTTATAAGACTAAAAGCTGGAAGCAACTGAACTTTCTGAATACATTATTGTTTTAAAAATTCGTCTAGGTTCGATGCAGGATGTAGGATGCTTGGGACTGAGGCACGGGGATATTCCAGAGAGATGGTGTTAGGCGGGAGGGGGGAGGTGGGGGTCGGGATTGGGAGTTCATGTACACTCGTGGCTGATTCATGTCAATGTATAGCAAAACGAATACAGTATTGTAAAGCAAAACAAACTAAAAAATAAAAATTAATTTAAAAAAATTAAAAATAAAATTGGAATTTGTTTACTCCATTGTATGTGATGCAGTCATTTAAAATAACTAAGATTATGGAACAATATGGAAAAATACTTATTACATAAAAGAAGAAGATAGAAAACTAAAAAAGCACTAGCGACATGGATAATAACAGCAAAAAGTATACATACTTGTGCATATGGAAGATAATGTTGTTGTTCAGCTAAGTCATGTCTGACTCTTTGCAACCCTATGGACTGTAGCATGCCAGGCTCCTCTGTCATCCACTAAAATATATAAAATGATTATAATTGTTTTGGAGTTTTAAAAATGGTATATGTATTTTCTGAACTTTATATGTTACAGAAGTTTTGTAATTAAAACACATATACATGTATTAAATGGCAAAGACAGAGAATGGTAACTTGAGATAACTATAAGGTTGAAAAATGTTTGCTTCTTTTGTTTGTTTGCTTTGCTTTGGCAAGAAAGAAAAGATATTTAGCTGTGTTTATAGACTGGAGGGACGAATTCAAAAAAACAGTTTAGCTTTTTAAGACAAGGGACATATTATGAGACAAAAATAATTAAGAAAGGCAAAACATCCTAAAACATTTCTATATGTTTGTGTGTGTGCAAACTGAATGGCAATTTTTTATGTGGCAATATAAGGGTCTATAGTAACCAACAGAGTTTTGAAGAACAAACTAAGATTTTACACTACCAAGTTTAAAGACTTGTTAAAAGGCTCATTAATTAAGACAATGTGGTACTGGCACAGGGATAGATGCATATACCAAAGGAACATAATAGAGAATCCAGAAATAGAACTTGATTTACGACAAAGTCAGTGCTGCAATTTAGCGAGGAATGAATATATTTTCAACAAATGGTGCTGGAACAACTGGCTATTCATATGGAAAAAAAGGGTAATTCACTCCTACCTCACACCATATAAGACTTCCCTGTTGGCTCAGAGGTTAAAGCGTCTGCCTGCAGTGTGGGAGATCCAGGTTCGATCCCTGGGTTGGGAAGATCCTCTGGAGAAGGAAATGGCAACCCACTCCAGTACTCTTGCCTGGAAAATTCCATGGACTGAGGAGCCTGGTGGGCTATAGTCCACAGGGTCACAAAGAGTCGGACACGACTGAGCGACTTCACCACCATCACACCATATACAACAATTATTAAAAACTCAAGATGGATCACAGACATAAATGGGAAGTTTAAAAAAGCTTCTGCTAATCAAAAGACACTAAAAGAAAAGTGAGTATGGAAGAGAATATATTTCAATACATATATCTGACAATGGACTCACATTCAAAATATATGAAAGAAATTTCCATAAATCAGTAAGAAAAATTAAAAACCCCAATTTTAAAATAAGAGAAAACTCTTGAAAAAGTATCCTTGCAAGGCGATTTCCAAATCGCCAGTAAGTCCACTGAAAAGTGTTCAACATAATTTCCTATAAGGGAAATGCAAATTACAAACACAATGACGTATTAGTAATATTCACCAGAATGGCTAACATTAAAAAGTCTGACAATGCCAAGTATTAGCAAAGAAGAGTGTAGAGCAACCTGAACTTTCATACACTGCAGAAACAAAGTGTTAGTCACTCGGTCACATCTGATGCTTTGCAGTCCCATGGACTATGGCCTGCCAGGCTTCTCTGTCTATAGAATCCTCCAGGCAAGAATACTAGAGTGAGTAACTGTTGCCTTCTCCGGGGATCTTCCCAACCCAGGAGATCAAACCTGGATCTCCTGTGTTGCAGGCAGATTCTTTACAGTCTGAGCCATCAGGGAAACCCAGACTGCAGACAGGAGTGTAAAATGATTCAACCATATTGGAAAACTCTTAGACAGTGTCTACTGAAGCTAAACATTTGTCTACTTTCTGACCTAAATACAATATGTTGATTTATTTTATAAGTCAACTTGGCTGAGCCTGGTGGCCAAACAGCTGACTGAACATTTTTCTGGGTATTCCCATGAGGTGTTCTTGTATGAGATAAACATTTAAATTGGTGGACTCTGAGTACAATATGGATGAGCTTCATCCAACCATTGAAGGCTTGTATAGGACAAAAGAACAACTTTTCCCCAGCTAGGAGAAATTGTCCAGTGGATGGCTTTCTGACTTGAAGTGGAACATAGGCTCTGGTTCTCCAGCCTGCTGGCTTTTGAACTGAAACTACAGCATTGACTACCTCTGGGTACCCAGGCTGCCTGTTCATCCTGTAGATTTGGGACTTGCTGGCATCCATAATCATATGAGCCAATTCCTTATAATTTCTCCCTCATTCTCTCTAAGTATTCTATTGTTTCTCTTTCTCCGGAGAACTCTTATACACCAATAATTTCACTCCTGTGTATATACTCAGGAGAAATAAATATGTATGTCCATCAGAAAACACATACATGAGTATACATAGCATATTTATTCATAATAGCCCAATAATGAATGTTCATAGCAGCTTTACTCTTAATAACTCCAATCTGGCTACAGTCCAAATGACTATCAAGAGAAAGATGAATAGATTGTAGTATTTTCATACAATGGAATATTACTTAGCAATAAAAAGAATAAACTAGCCCTTTTATTTATAGTCCATTGATTTTCTGCAAGACAATTTAAGAGGGGAAAGAATTGTTATTTCAACAAATGGTACTGGGACAGCTGGATATCCATATGCAAAAGTATGAAGTTCAAATTATACCTTACACCATTACCTAAAAAGGAACTCAAATAGATCATAAGCCTAAATATGATAGCTAAAGCTTTAAAAGTTTTAAAAGAAAATATAAGAATAAACCTTCATGATCTTGAGTTGGGCAGTGATTTCTTAGATATGACATCAAAAGCATAAGTGACAAGAAAAAATAAATTAACTGGATTTCATCAGAATTAAAAACTTACATACATAATCAAGAGAAGTAAGAGCATGTGTTCACACAAAACCTTGTAGATGAACATTTATAGCATCATTATTCATAATAGCCAAAAAGTAAAAACAACCCAAATGTTCATCAACTGATAGAGGGATAAACAAAGGGTGGTATATCCACCAATGGAATATTATTCACCAATAAAAAGAAATGAAATATTGAAATATGCTGCAACAGCAATGAACCTTGAACACCTTGTGCTGACAGAAAGAATCTAGTCACAAAGGACCACATATTGTATATTTTCATTTATAGAACTGCCCAGAATAGGTAAATTCATCTTTCTAGAGATAGAGAGTAGATTAATGGTTGCCAGGGGCTGGAGGAAAGGGTGGAATATGGAGTGATTTTTAATTGGTACAGAGTTTCTTTTGGGGGTGATGAGAATGTTCTAATAATTATATATTGGTGATGGTTTAATAATGCTGAGTGTACTAAAATTCACTGAATTTTGCACTTTGAAAGTGTAATTGTATGGTATGTGAATGATATCTTAATCAGATGTTGCATATTTAAAAAGAATTAATTGCTGATGGGCTTCCCAGGTGGCACAGTGGTAAAGAATCTGCCTGCCACTGCAGCAGATGCAGGAGATGCTGGAGACATAGGTTTGACCCCTGAGTTGGGAAGATCCCCTGGGGAGGGAAATGGCAACCCGCTCCAGTATTCTTGTCTGAGAACGTCCATGGACGAAGGAGCTTGACGGACTACAGTCCATGGGGTCGCAAAGAATCAGACACGACTGAGCATGCAGGCTGCCCATGGGGGCTATAGGATGAGGAGTTTTGATTAGGATTCATGAAGGAGCCTACTGAGGTACTGAATATTTTACATCTTGATCTGAGTAGTGGTTGTTTGGATTTAAACACATGCATAAACCCATCGAGCTTTATATACACTACAGTTAAACATGCTTTAGGTACTTTATTGAGTATATTTTGTACTTCAATAAAAACATTTATTGAAGGAGGAGGACAATGGGTAGCACTGCAGAGAAATTTAATCTTAGAAAGAGAGACAAGAAAGAGGTTGTGGGGGCCTCTAAGTTTTCATATACATGGAAAGCAAGAATTTTACTTAGAGTGTTGGGGAATGGGATTAAAAACTTACGGGAAGGAGACAGAGATACGAAGGATGTAGGTCCCTCATTCATTGCTGCCTTTCTCTTTAGGGTAAATGGAGTAATGTGATTTATGTCATGGGCTCTCATGTATACAAAATATGGTATGTGTGTGTTGTGTAATGCCACAGTAGGTGGAAGCATCAGAAGTAGTCATGAACAATTTGAAAACTTTCCATGAGAATAATAATAATAGATGGATCCATGAGAAATCAACAGTCCTTTTCACTGACTCAGCTACCCTTTGCCTCCGGACTAGACTTGAAAACCAAGGGAACTAGAATGGCTAGTCTTCTCACCTTTGTGTCTCCCTTTCCCTAGATCATAAACTCTTTAATAAAAATCTGTTTCATTCAGAATAGCTTATGTCAGCATAATTAGCAAGTGTTTACAATCCATAATCTATCTTTAGACTAGACCTGGGTGCTCAGTACTTTTAAGGCTTGTCTTCACCTTTGGAGAACTATAAAACCATTATTTAAAAAGTCTGTTATCTTCCCAACCAACCAGTCATACTGTTTTCCATTTCTAAGACTAGATCATGATGCAAGACGCTATCAGAAAAATGTTGCTACTGTCTGATGTAGAATATAACAGGCTGATACACTAGTGTAAAACACAAATGTGACAGGAACCATACAAACTTTACTAGTTATAAAGCACTATTATATAGTACTTTACAATTTATAAGGTTTTTTAATATATATTTTCTCTGTTCATCACAGTTCTTTTGTTTTATACCTTACTACAACCACCAATTCACAACTAAAGATTTTGAAGTTTCAAGAAGTTAAAGGACTTACTTTAGATTGAGTAATCTAAAACAATTATTAAGTGGGGCTTTGAACAGATTCCCTGATCACATAACCCAGGTCCTTTTCACCCTACCATCTTGCAAGACATCTTCTCTTTGCTGAAACAATTTATAATGATGATAATAATAGGGTGGGCAGTTTAAGAAAAACAAATTTACTCTGGGAATTCAAAAGAGGAGGAGATCACAGGAAACGTTTCTTGGGGATGATATTCCAGATGGGCCTTGAAGAAGTGATAGAATTGCAAAAGATCAGAAATAAAAAACAAACAAACAAACAAACAAACCCAAAACCAAACAAAAAAGCAAACAATAAAAAAGGGAAGGCATTCCAGGTCCCTGTAATAGCAAGAGCAGAGCCATAGAGTCAGAAAAGCAGACAGTGCATTTTGGGAATATTAAGTAGTTTGGTTTTGTTGAAGTGTAGGAAAAATGCAAAATAATGGTAGGAGACAAGACAGAAAAGGCAGCACTATAAACTAAGTTTAGTGGGCAGTGGCTACCATTCAGGTCTTATGAGCAATGCAATATACCTTGGAATCCATGCTCTGTGTGTGTTTAGTTGCTCATTCACGTCCTAGCCCACCAGCTTCCTCTTTCCATGAGATTCTCCAGGCAAGAATACTGGAGTGGGTTGCCATGGCCTTTTCCAGGGGATCTTCTTGACCCAGGAATTGAAGCTATCTCTCCTGCTTTGCAGGCAGATTCTTTCCCCTCTGAACCACCAGGGAAGCCCGGAATCTGTGGTTCATCTATCCTCTCTTTGGGTGGAGAAGGAAGAGAGTGAGTGGGAAGACCACAAAGCCAATCATTTCTAGGCAAAGGTATGGACAACCTGAACAAACTTGTGGCAGTAAAAAGAAAGAGTCAGGAGCAAGAGAAATTTCAACAGTAGATTTTATGAAAAGTCATTTTAGGCAAATGAAATAAATAATGTGTGAGGAAGAAAAAAATGTATCAAAAAAGACTGATGAATGAATTGTCATCCTAATTAACAGAAACAGAAGTGCTTTTGGTGGGAATAGTAAATTAGATTTTTTAGTGTGTTGAACAATGGTTTTAATTGCCCTCTGCACCTTTTTAAGCCTCTGTCATTCAGATGTTTAAAAATAAGAGACTGAATTTACAAAGAATATGATTGGCCAATAAACATATGAAAATGTGTTACCTCATTGGTAATAAGGCAAATGACATTGCTTAAAAAAGGAGGTATTTTTTTCTTCCAGTCTATCAGATGTAGAAAAATTGAAAAGACTAACTACTCAGGAAAAAAAATTAAGAAATATTTAGGATTTATAAGAAAATGAAAAGCTTTACTGAAGAAAACAAAAGAAAACTAAAAAAAAAAAAAACATATTCTTGAGTTGCAAGACAATATTTTAGGAGCAAAATTGTTTCCAAGATTATAAATTTAACTTAACCACAATCAAATGTTGACAAAGTGATTTTGAAGAACATCTGGATATTTTATTAAATAAAAATTGCAGAACAGTGTGTATAGCATGCTGCAGTTTATGTAAAAAAAAGGGGGAAATACACACACATACATATAATACACACACTGGGGAGGAAAACAGGGGCAGCTGAGATGAGGAGGGGAGAGAGGGAGACATCTCACTTTTAAAGATTAATTTTTATTAGAGTATAGTTAATTTACAGTGTTATGTTAGTTTCTTCTGTACAGCAAAGTGAATCAGTTGTACGTACTCTTTTCCCACATAGGCCATTACAGAGTATTGAGTAGAGTTCCCTGTGCTAGGCAGTAGGTTTTTATTAGTTACCTGATTTATTTATAGTAATACGTATATGTCAATCCCAATCTCCCAATTTATCCCTCCTCCTGCTTCCCCCTTGTTAACCATAAGTTTGTTTTCTATATCTGTGACTCTGTTTCTGTTCTGTAGACAAGTTCATTTGTACCAATTCTTTTTAAGATTCCACATGTAAGTGATACATATGATATATATGGGCATCTCACTTTACTCCTTTTCCTCCTGATTTAGAAAATATGGAAGTATTACATATTAAAATTAATGAAATTGATTGAGAGGAAGAGCTAGAATGATTTTTTAAAAGAAAAATAATTGAGGTGGGAGTAGGATGGGATTGTGATAACTAGACAAAGGCTCGTTACAAGAATTAAATGAAGAAACATAGGTAAAGTGGTTGCAACAGTTTTGGCACATTTAGTGTACACACAAATGCTTGCTGATATTATTTTTTATAATCTCAGTCATGTCCAACTCTTTGTGACCCCATGGACTGCAGCCCACCAGGCTCCTCTGTCCATGGGATTTTCCAGGCAGGAGTACTGGAATGGGTTGCCATTGCCTTCTCCAATCTTTAGATGGGAACTATAGGACTCAAATATGTAAAGGAATGTGTTGATAAATTTTTACTGCATGAAGTTTAAAATTTTTTGGATGGGGGAAAAGAGGTTAAGAAAAACGTAAACTGAAAAAAGTATACTTACAATACATGAGGGACAAGGTCAGTCATTCCACAGATAGTTTTTGAGTTTCTGCCCTTGAGTGTGGCATTATACTAAAGGCGGGCTATGTGGAGATGAAAATGGTCTTCGCCCTCATGGAGCTTATAATCTATATAGAGTAATATTACTATCCCTAATACACAAAGACATACTAAAGATCATAAGGTTGGAAACCTACAGGCCAACAGAAGACAAAGGCCACCAAGAGGTTATTTTAAAAACTGTTACTGGTCAATAAACATAGAAAAGTAAAGTCATCTTCATTAGTAAGTTTCATTCAAAAGCAATGAATTTTTTGTTTATTCATGGTGAAAATTTTAAACAAATGAAAGCCCAATGTTGGTGTGGTGGAGACAGAGGCATTCTTATATCCTGGGAGTGCGAGTAGAACAGCGTAAGCTTCCCACAAAGGCTGTTTAATAACATGTATTGGTATTTTAAATATGCAAACTGTTTGACCTAGCCATTACACTCCTAAGAAGAACATATATTTGAAGGCGTGTGTTCAAGGATTTCTACTCCAGTCATCCTTTTGACAGTAAAACAAATAGAGAACAATTGCAATATATCTTAATAAGTAAAGGGCTAAATTATAGTGCATTGATAAAGAACATGATGCAGTAATTTAAAGGGGTGATGTGCTACACACATTGACAGGAAAAGATGGCACAATACTATATTAAGCGAAGAAGGCAGATTGCCTGACAGATAAAAAAAAAAAGTTGGTTGCATTGCAAGCAGTGCATATATATGTACAGAAAAAATTCTTGAAAGATATGCTCCAAAACATGACATCAAGTGATGACAAGAGAGATCATTCTTCTGTAAAACAATTATCCTTCAATAAAAAATTAATTAATTAAAAAAGAGAGAGATCATCTTTATTTTATGTTTTATACTTTTGGGGGAGAGTGGTATTTTCTGAATTCTTACCAATGAATATGTTACTTACACATCCACAGACAAAATAAAACTCTTTAATAAAAATGAACAAAATAAAGCTGTTTCTTAAATATTTTCTTTCAAAATTCCTTTAGGAATAATCTTTGCTTAACTAAAGTCATGAAGATTGAAATTTTTATGATTAGGACTCTCAGGTTTTGTACATTCATAGTTTTCTTGTCCTAAGTCAGTAGGGAAATCTTTTGTAAATAATAAAATATTTCAAGAATTTGGATTGAATGACAATCACAGAGTACTGACCTCGTTTCCACGATGGTTAAAAGAATTGAAGAGAAAGAAACCTTGACGGGGCAGCAGACAAGAAATCGCAGCAGCACTGGCTGCCTGAAGTTTTGCAGCAGGTTCTCTGGCCAGAACCAGGAGTGGGGATGTGGGGGAGGTGGACTGGAGAAGAGACAGGTAGTTTGATCCTATTTTGGTTTTCCATCCTGCCTTACTCTTCCCCAATCTGTGTAAATTTCCATGTATGTAAGGCTTTAGGGTACAAGAGAACTCCTTTCCTGGTCCCTGTCCCTCTTTCCTTATCCTTGCTGAACCTGATCTATTTGCACTGTTATCTGGATATTAAGTCCTCTTGGCTCTTTAGCCATTATTGCACAAAAGAAGGTTGAAAATCCTTAGTTCAACCTACATTGCTGTGGGACTCAGGGGCCTCATACTTAACAGAATCATTCTGTGACTCACGACACTTGCTGCCCATCTCTGAACAGAAAAGCACTGTGTCTCAACCTCAGGCCTTGGAGATGGAGAAGGGAGCCCAACTCCATAGATCGGGGGGCTATTGTAAGGAGTCAGTAATTTCATATAATTCCCAAGCATAGTCTGAACCCTGAACTAACTAAAGTACAACTGATGTTGTATGGAGAGAGCCACCTTATTAGGGTACTTAGATTAAAAAAGAGTTCTTAGTCTCAAAAAAGTTTACAAACTACAAAATTGATATAACAAATTTTGTACAGTCTTTCATATCTCTGTATATGCAGTCACCCCCACCCCACTCTGGTTGCCTGCCCTGGTGAACCCAGCAGGAGCATGGAGTATGAAGTCAGTCTTCAGTAAGATGATTTAGTCCAAATTCTGTAGACATTTCGAATAGCACCCTCTCTTCTTCCTCTTTCTCTTACTTCTCTTAGAGTGAAATTCCTACATAATACAAGAACAAAAAGTAAAAAATGAAAACTAACTTCGATTGTTCAGAGGCAGGGGTGAGGAGGAACACTGAGTAATCTTCATGATCCTAGACCTAATTATTGGTCTACTTACTAGAAAAATTCACAGATTTTTCTAAACAATTTTTTCAAAATAAATGCTGAAATGCTTACTATTGCAAAATGGAAAACCATATGAATTCTGAAGAACTTTATAATAATAAGTCTATGTATCTGAATTGGAGGAAAAAATGACATGTTAAGGAAACACCTTAGACTCTAGTTTCAGCTACTATAGCATTTGGTTAAATAAAATTCAAAAAAATGTTACCTCAGATTTATGAATAACTGCTTTGTCTATGTTACACTCAAAGTCAGCATTTCACTGAAGAACTTTGTGTTCTGTTGTTTTCATTTGAACCACTTTTCTTTCCACAAGATACTGTCAGTATTTTTCATTTCTAACAGCTCATCTATGAATGGCAAAGAACAGGCAGGACTTTGGAGATAAGAAAATGACTTGGAGGTGCTTTTATACATTTAATGGTTCCTGAATCTGAACAGTCCCGTGAGATTTGGATAGGGCTCTTGGAAAAAGGAAACGTGTTCAGAGAGACAAGCTATTGCAACATCTGAATTTCAAGCTTGTGGTGAGTTGAGTATTAATAACAAGATGGGCTCATGTGGCAGAATTTGATTTTAGATTATCTTAATAATGCACACTCCCACTCCAACACTACCCCACTTATATTAATACTTGACATTTCAGTAAGATATTTGAACAAGAAGAAAGATGTTCTAATCGTGACAAAATAATTTTCAACATTTTTCAAGCAACAGCTCCCACATTTGGAAAAACTGCAGCAGTAAGCCCCTTTTAAACAAGTGAGTCTAGTCCTAAAGGTGAAATGATGGGAGATCCTGGGAGATGCTAGTCGTGGCTTGCCTGTGCCGTTTTCCATGGATAAACCAGGTACATGTTATTAATTTGTAAAATCAACTGCTTTGTGAACTGAAAAAACAGCATTGGGACCTAACCTCTTGCTGTTGCACCTGTCATTTTTTCCCTCTCTACTCATCAAAGGGTGACCTGTTTTATAACGTGTCTGTCTCTGGTGAGGGACATACCCAACTTTCTGAAGCTCCCTAAAGAGAGTTTATCTGACTAAAACAGACACTTGAAGACTGAACTCCCAGACTTCTGTTACTGAAGGAGTAGGAGGAGTCAGCAGGATACTGAGCTGTCTGGCAAAACCCACTGTGCCCATCAGTACAAATGAAGGTGAGATCAGTATGAAAACCAAGAGCACCTTTCGAATTAATGAGAACTGCTTTAAGCTGAGAGAAGAATTTTTTGTAGGTTTTCACTAGTAACCTATTTTACACGTAGTAGTGTATATGTGTCAATCCCAGTCCATCCCACCCCTACTTCCTCCTTGCGTCCATACATCTGTACTTCATGTCTGTGTCTCTGTTTCTGCTTGAGAGAAGAATTTGAGGAAACCGTATTAGTTGGATAGAAAACTAAGAGTAATGATAACGACTCCTTGATTCAGGTTCAGGACTGGGCTGGCGGGGAGACTCCCCCCCCCCCCCCCGCCCCCGCCCCGAAGGAGAAAGTTGGTG
>SJXQ01008545.1:88710-151524 GCA_006408695.1 Aepyceros melampus | reverse complement strand
TTCAAACCCCCCCCCCCCCCCCCCCCGCCCCCGCCCCGAAGGAGAAAGTTGGTGGATAGGAAACGGCCATGGGAAGTGCAAAGTGCCATCAATAACGTTACTTGCACTGGGACGCATGAGAAAGTATAAACACACCTCCTCAAACCTGAAGCCCTTTTAAACTGTGATACAAACTGCTGAGGTGGTTTCAGTAAAATTCAAAAATAATTTAAAAATCACCTATTCTTCCTGAGTCTAGCTGAAAAGTGAGAGCCTGGTCTCTTCCCAACTTCTGGGCTTCCACAGCACTTGCTTTGTGCCTCTCAAAGCACTTATCATGGCCGCTCACCTCCACTCAGATTCCAGCCTCCTTGATGTCCTGATTCACCTTTTCTTTTGCCTCTGTCATGGCTCTTAGCACAGGGCTTGCACATAGCAGGCATAATACATGTTTCTGTGAAGAAATGAATGAATGGATGTATCTTCCACCAGTCTGGTAAAATGTAAAATTAGGCATAAATATATCTGTCACAGATCGGATTAAATTAATAATGTGGAAATTTGCTTTTAATTTATTACACAGTAGCACATACTTAGGGCTTACATGGTGTCTCAGCGGTAAAGAATCTGCCTGCAAGTGCAGGCGATGTGGGTTTGATCCCTGGGTTGGGAAGATATCCTGGAGAAGCAAATGGCAACCCACTCCAGTGTTCTTGCCTGGAGAATCCCATAGACAGAAGGGCCTGGAGGGCTACAGTCCATGGGGTCATAAAGTGTAGGACACGACTTCATGGCTAAAAATAAAAGTATAATAATATGCTATATTGCTTTGTAGCGTGTGTTATTTCGGGTTCTCTAAGAAGCAGATTCCAAGATAGGACCAAATGTACATGAATTTCATTAGGAAAGCAACCGTGAGAGAAAACAGGGAGAGAGCTCAGAGAAGGTGGAGAGGCATCGGCCTATGACCTAGGTCTGACCCCAAATGAAGGAGAGAGACAGCAGGTTGAGTGGAGGCAGGCTGCACTGTCACGTCCTCTAGGAAAGTTCAGCAAGTCTCTGGGGGAATCCTGGAGTAAGAATCGGCCATCAGAGGAGTCCCAAGTCCGACTGGAAGAGGCCCACCTTACTAACCCTGTCAGGCTACCATTGGTTGGGAGCTGCTGTGGGGGGTGTGGCCTTGGCACCAATGCTGAGGACGGATTTCAGAGCACAGTCCCAGAAGGCCTTGGTCAATTAGATTCTTTGAAGTTGGAACTCAGCTACCTTTTATTTTGAACGTCTTCGAAATCATAAACTTATTCACCTATAGTGTTCTGATAAAGACTTCTTTTTCACAAGTAATACGTTGGCCACTTTAGAAAAACTGGAAAATAAACTGAACACAAAACTTAGTAATAATTCTAATTTATTTATATATAAATATGCACACATAAAACATATGCATATTTATGTGTATAAAGTACAAATAGGAAAAGGAGTACGTCAAGGCTGTATATTGTCACCCTGCTTATTTAACTTATATGCAGAGTACATCATGAGAAACACTGGATTGTAAGAAACACAAGCTGGAATCAAGATTGCCGGGAGAAATATCAATAACCTCAGATATGCAGATGACACCACCCTTATGGCAGAAAGTGAAGAGGAGCTAAAAAGCCTCTTGTTGAAAGTGAAAGAGGAGAGTGAAAAAGTTGGCTTAAAGCTCAACATTCAGAAAACGAAGATCATGGCATTTGGTCCCATCACTTCATGGGAACTAGATGGGGAAACAGTAGAAACAGTGTCAGACTTTATTTTTTTGGGCTCCCAAATCACTGCAGATGGTGACTGCAGCCGTGAAATTAAAAGACGCTTACTCCTTGGAAGAAAAGTTATGACCAACCTAGATAGTATACTCAAAAGCAGAGACACTTCTTTGCCGACTAAGGTCCGTCTAGTCAAGGCTATGGTTTTTCCTGTGGTCATGTATGGATGTGAGAGTTGGACTGTGAAGAAGGCTGAGCGCGGAAGAATCGATGCTTTTGAACTGTGGTGTTGGAGAAGACTCTTGAGAGTCCCTTGGCTGCAAGGAGATCCAACCAGTCCATTGTGAAGGAGATCAACCCTGAGATTTCTTTGGAAGGAATGATGCTAAAGCTGAAGCTCCAGTACTTTGGCCACCTCATGTGAAGAGTTGACTCATTGGAAAAGACCCTGATGCTGGGAGGGATTGGGGGCAGGAGGAGAAGGGGACGACCGAGGATGAGATGGCTGGATGGCATCACGGACTCGATGGATGTGGGTCTGAGTGAACTCCGGGAGTTGGTGATGGACAGGGAGGCCTGGCGTGCTGTGATTCATGGGGTCGCAAAGAGTCAGACACGACTGAGCGACTGAACTGAACGGAAAAGTACAAATATACACACAAAAAGACATGCACACGCATATGCTGTCATAGTTTTCTAGCATTTTGAGCGTAGTGGGATCTGTTCCTGAGCCTTTCTTGGGCATATTTTTGAATGACTACATGAAACAGAACAGGCTGGAAGTCCATAGAAGTGGATTGATTTCAACGTGCAGGACTTTAAGACTTTATATATATCAAAATGATTTCTTTCTTGGATTTGAAAGTAGATTTAATTTTATACTTTTGTCAAAACAGTTTTACACATGGCATATACAAGTTTGTATCAAATAAAATAAGAATGTAATGAGTAAATATGCCTTAATCCTGTGAGTTTCATTCTGTTCTGCAAAATGGTGGCTCAGTGACTACTGAGTTCATAGCTTAATAAAAGTGATTTATTTTGGAATCATAAAAATAAGATTTTAAAGGATGTTGACATGTTCAGTATAGTGTTTTCTGACAAGCATTTTTTGAATATATAGCACTCTTCTCAGTCACAATGCACAAGCCTGAGACAAAATATTACATGGAAACAATAGATGAAGGTACTATAGCTCTATGACACAAAATAACTGTCACATGGATCAAACAAATACAAAGAAATTTTAAAGTGAACTGACATTCATAGAGTTAGGATTTATAAACATGGCTCCTTGTTACTCCTAACTATATTTTCTTGATGAATGTCTAAATATAATTGCAGAAATCACCATTCCATCCTCATATTAGCTCTCCACTAGACTTCATTTTAAGAAATTTTAATGGTTGAAAAGATAATCTGTGTATTGCTGGCTTCAACAACCTCAACTGTTACCTTACTGCTCTACATTACAATGGCCCCGGAGATTCTGTAATTTGATTAGCAGGATTTCCAGTTTTTTTTTCAGGGTTATTGTAATTCCTCTTTTAATATTCATTAGCAGAGAGAGAACTCGAATGTCCCTTGGGGCTAAACTCTGTAGCTATTGGCTCCTTGCCATGCCATCTGCTGCTGGTTGCCTCACATGCCAGAGATCTGCTCTTGATGTTATATGGTTGCTGACCACCATGTCAAGAGCCCCCGCCATCCCACAGAGATGTGTCTTGGGACATCTGACCAAGCTCACAGTGGACCTGTGCCCGTTATCCCAGCTCATGATGATTCCAAAGCTGAGAGGGAAGGTAGCTTCCTGTCATCACTCAGTCTCTACCCCAGTTATCTCTTAGCAAAAATCCCTGAGTCCTGAGTGGTAGAGTGCCTGATACAGTGCTTCAGTCTACACATGGGTTCATTTTAGCCGAGGTGCATCCTATGAACTTGGGTAACTGACTCAGCCTCCTCCCTTTTGTTGCAGCCAGATGCAGAGTCCAGAACATTCCACGCCAGTGACTTAGGCCTTGAAGCTAAGGCTCACTGGAATGGACTCCCCCACCTTCTCTCAACCTTCAGCCCAACTCTCCCTATCTTTGACTCCTTAATTTCTTGCTGAAACCCCTGGTCCTTTCTTCAGTTTGACATTAGGTCTGTCTTTTAACCACAGTGGAGTATATGTGTACAGTGTGTGTGTGTGTTGGTGGAGGGGAGGGGGTGGGGGTTAGAATGAGTGAGGTAAGGGGTTAGAGAGATTGTTTTAGACACATGACTGACATAAAGTTCTGTTGCATAACACTACACTGTTCTCTAGGACTAATGTTTAACTAGGGAAAGTTTGAAGGAAAGAGAATGATTCTAAAGAGTCACTTCAGTCTTACACTGAATTTTAAAATAACCCACAGAACTACAGAATTTTACAACTGGAAGGGATTTTAAAGACCGTTTCATGCAACTTCACTTGACCTGTGTAGGAAGGAAATGTTTGCCCAAGATCAGAGTTATTTGCAGAATTAGTTCTAGAATCAAGATTATTTAACTCCAGTTGATTTTAAACCCACTATTCAGCAAACATGTCTTGTTGATCAAAATTATTCTGTCTGATTTTCCTTTTATATGAAGGACATAAGACAGTTGAGATCTCGAGCCAAATATACCAATAGGGGCTTAAAATTTAATCAGAGTAACTTAACAATGCATAGACTTTAAAGAAAACTTTTTTTATTTTTATTATAGTTGCTTTACAATGTTGCATCATTTTCTACTGTATAGCAAAGTGAATCAGCCATATTTATACCCATGAATCCCTTTACATGGATTCACTCACAAACGATCAGGATCTCTGGGTCTATCCTCAAGTTTATCATCTTTCTAGTCCTATATAAGTGAATGTTCCTGTATTGTTAATACTTTGAGACCAACATTCTTCACTAACAATAAAGAGAAAAAATTCCTCTGTTTTCATCCAGAAGCTCTCTTTTATTCTAGTAAAAATATCATCTAGTTTATCTAGCTTCATTTTTATCTAGCAAAATCTTGGATGTAAGAAAAGCAAATTTTACCCCTACTTGTATTGCACTGCTGACTTTCTGTTGCAATTTACAACAGCAGCTGACAATAGGCACTAAGGCAATTACTATAGCCTCTTTTTCTTTAAAAGATTTCTTTTTTTGATGTGGACCACTTTAAAATCATTATTGAATTTGTTTCAATATTGTATCTGTTTCCTGTTTTGGTTTTCTTAGCTCCCTGATCAGGAATTGAACTCACACCCCTACACTGGAAAATGAAGTTTTAACCTCTGAACCACCAGGGAAGTTCCCTATAGTCTCTTGACCAGAATTAAATATTTCAAATTGATGCTATATTCACAGATGAACATTTCCACTGAATTAGACAGATTCTTAACATAGTTTTTCTCTTCCACAGTAACACTTTTCATTTTCTGTTGTATTCAAAATATACAAAAATTTCAGAATTAGCTGTCCAGTCAAGGAAAAAAATTAAATCTCTCTCTTTATTTAGCATGAAAAGATTCTTTAAGTAAACCCCAATGAAAAGCTATGATTAATAATAATAATGGGACTAGGCGTACATTTTAATTCAAAAACAACTTTGAGTAGAAAGAAAGTACTTGGCTAGTTATAGAGTTAATCCTTTTAGCTGAGATAATCTGCAAAATTCTCAAACAGGTTCTATCAAGTGAGAGAATATAACATCGTTTTATGGGATTTGCCTCGAAATAAAGACAAATAATGTTTCTCTGTGTCCTAGGCTTTGTAAAATGTCTTCCATATTTGAATTCTTCCTTAGAATATCTTGAAGAGTAAATACTATACTCTCCAATACATAGATGACAAAACTGAATTTCAAAGAGGTTAAATGGCTGGTTCGAGGTTATTCATGTAGAAGGTGACATAGTCTTGATTTAAAATGATGTCTTTTGACTTTAAAACTATGTATCTTTCTCCAACAAAACTGCATTCTCAAGGAATATCACACGTATTTTCAGAGATATTGAGCTCCACTCAAATCTCCTAGTCAGTTTGATTTCCTTCAGATCTTTGGGACTGTCAAACCTTGAATTTGGTATAAGGTGATCTGGGGTTGGTAATGCCAGATTTGGCAGAAGTAAACACCAATCATCTCTGGAGGAAAGTGCCTTTACTGTAAGCCTCAAATTATTCTTAAAAATTATTCCTTTTACAAATATACAGAGCATGGTTAAAGATAACCAGGCACAAAGATAACCAAGAAGGGAGATTGTGCTGGATTTGAAGCCATCAAATGTAAAAACCAGACGTAGATGAACACATATGTGAAATAATTTAGTTTAATAGATGGTTTTAGCCCAAGATCAGAGGCAGCTAAAAATAGAATCTGTGAACTATATGATAGATCAGAAGAAATTATCTGAGAGCAGAGAAATAAGAAGAGAGTTAGAAAACACAGAGCTATTGAGAGAAAATCTAGCATGTTTAATTGAAGTTCCAGGAGAGGAGAAAGACAATGGGACAGAGTAATGTTTGAAGACATCTGCTTAAGAATTTTCCAGAACTGATGAAAGATACTAATCCACACATTATAAATTCTCAACCTAGGTAAGTCACAAAAATAAACAAACCAAAACCCTCACTTAAACTCATCTTAATGAAACCGAACAAAACTAGTAACAAAAACAAAGTCTTAAAAGCAATCAGAGAAGAGAAAGACATATTGTCTTCAAAGGAGAGATAGCTGGGTTGAGTAAAGGCTTCGATGGCTTCACTGGCAGCTCTACTAACCATTTATAAAAGAAATAAATCAGATCTTCCACAAATTCTTCCAGAGGATTTTGAGTCTATCTTAAGAGTCCATCGTAACATCCACTCATGATGAAAACTAGTCAACATTGTACTGGGGGCTTTGGAGGTATAGTAAGATGAGAAGGAAAAACAAAAGTATAATGTCTGGAAAGGAAACAAAGCAGTAATTTAAATGGTATGATTATATGCTTTTCTATATCTGAATTATATTTCACTTTTAAAATGTTTTAAAAATTACTTATATTTGCATAGCACTTTATGGCTTTCGGTGTGCTCTTACATAATGATTGTATATGATTATCACACTTCTGTGAGGAAGCTCAGGTTCAGAGAGGTCAGGTCACAGAGCTGGTCAGTTAGAAGAGGCACTAGAACCCAGGTCTACTGACTCTTCAAGAGTCTTTCTAGTTAACAAGTATTTTTACTATGGCATACATTGCAATAGCAATTGTCCATAAAGCAATCTATTTATCTGAGAACATAATTTGTATCATATGTGGTACTATTTGTTATAAAGCAATACCAATGGATATGTGACCTTGGCGTTAGGTAGGAGAAAGAAGCTATAATATGATCAATGCAGCTGCTTTAGCTGAGTGTCTTGGCTTATCAAACCTGCAGGTGGAAAAATATGTTAGAAACCATTGATAAAGCTAATGTTATAGTTTGATTGTACACTCCAGCCCTCCGCCTACTAACTTATATATTTGTACTTGGAAGTGGTTGTTGTTTAGTTGCTAGTCGTGTCCTAGTCTTTTGCAGCCCTGCCAGGCTTCTCTCTCCATGGGATTTCCCAGGCAAGTATACTGGAGTAGGTTGCCCTTTCCCTCTCTAGGGGATCTTCCTGACCCAGGGATTGAACCCGTGTCTGCTCCATTGGCAGGCAGATTCTTTACCACTGAGCTACCCGGGAAACCTGGATTTGGAGATAGGACCTTTAAAGAGATAAAATTAAAACGAGGTCATTAGGGTGGGCCCTAATCAACTATGACTTATGAGAAGAGGAAATCTGGGCACATATGGGTACAGAGGGAAGACTATGTGAAGACATAAGGAGAAGATGACCATCCATAAGCCAAGGAGAGAGAGGTGGAATACATCCTTCTCTCATGGCCTTAAGGAAGAATCAGTCCTACAGACAGCCTCCAGAATTGCAGGAAAAAGAGTTTCTATTGCTTTAGCTACCCCAGTCTGTTGTAGTCTGTTACAGCCCACCAAACTGTTACAGCCCTAGCAAACTAACACAACTAGAGACATACATGCATACATGCCATTCAGTTCAGTTCAGTTCAGTTCAGTCGCTCGGTCGTGTCCGACTCTTTGCGACCCCATGAATCGCAGTACGCCAGGCCTCCCTGTCCATCACCAACTCCCGGAATTCACTCAGACTCATGTCCATAGAGTCAGTGATGCCATCCAGCCATCTCATCTTCGGTCGTCCCCTTCTCCTCCTGCCCCCAATCCCTCCCAGCATCAGGGTCTTTTTCAATGAGTCAACTCTTCACATAACTCTTGAGCAAAAGTGATGCTGGATTTGTACAGTGATACTTTTAGCTATTAGTTTATCTATAGCTTTAAAAACTTTCTCTTAGTTAAGCTTTTTGTCAGGGAAAATACTTTGTTATTGAGTGTCTGACTTTCTCTAGTCTCTGCTTTTTACCATTGAAATGATTGCTTTTAAAACATTATATTGAATTATTGAGGTTTCCTTCAATTAAATTGTCACAGCAGAATAAGCACTTTTATGATGATTCTAATATTACAAGTGATGTAAATGAAGTCATATTGTCCTTGAAGTGGTCTTAGTAGCGTTTTGAAAGATATCATGAATTTCTCCTTACTAGATCATGTTATGCTTATATTTAGAGTATGGTAATTTTGAAGAGTTGAAATGAATTTTAATTTATTAATTCTTTTTAAAAGGCACGAGGGCTCTGTCACATATCTCTTTCTCACCCAGGCTGATGTACCTGGAGCATCTTGTCTTTCATTCATTAATTTCAATATTCCAGTGGAAGATGCTATTGGAATGCGCAAAGATTCAAACAACAAACCAGGACAGCTGCATCTGAGACCAGTCTTGTTTTGAAACCAGAAAACCTAAATAAACAATAGCCACACACATAAGAAGTGAGTTAATGACAGCTTACTGGAGAACATAACAAAAAAAGTCTCAATTGTCATTCCCAGATTTTTCTCTAGAATTAAACAAGGTGGGTTAGGTGAACAAGATGGTGAGTTATATAAAACAAATTGATTCTACATTAATATTAGAAAATATTTCAGAACAAGATGGTGGGTTATATAAAACAAATTGATTCTACATATTAGAAAATATTTCAGAACATTTTACACGCAATGATTTTTGAAATAAAATAATTCCATTTACACTTCATTACAAATTGCTCTTCTCTCCATCCCCCCATTCCCCGTCCCTAATTCTAATGAAGAAAAAGACAGTTCAAAAGTTTTCTACTGTCTTATTGTAATTAGTAAGCTCCCTAAACCAGAGGCTTATGGGCACAAAGCCTGGCCCAAGAAAGCAGTTTCTGGAGTTCCCAGGGCTATTTTCACTGGGAAGGAAAACTCAGCTGAAAACTTCCAACTTGTCAGCTTTCAATAAGGAAAATTAGTAAAGATACATGCCTGGAAAAATTAATTTATTCATTTAGTCAAAAATCTTATTCAATCCTCATATATTGAGTAACAATGAAAACTTTCATAATTAGGTTGAGTTATATATTTTTATTAAAGAAAAACAAAGGAATTTAATTAAGATTGTCAAGGAAATAGGTCATATGATTAACTATGAAATAACCTTAACTTTTGAATAAGCTCATTGTTGCTTAATTAAGGCATATTGATTTATAGAAACTTCAGGGGTGCTTTTGTTCCAAGTTTGAAATATGTTGGATTTCTTAATATATACCTTTTATGCTTCTTAATTTACCTATGGGAACATTGCTAATAACAGACTTTAGTTCTTTCAAATATAAAGTTAATGATTAGTTCTTCCTCTACTTAAAGAAGTCTATTTAGTTAATTTTAATGCTCTTTTTTTAAAGTAAGCAAAAACTTCTAGAAGTGCTACCAGGCATAGTCTCATTGTTTGAACTTGCAGCTCTGTATTTATAGCTAAGCTCATACTTACTAATAACTTTAATTGCATCAATCACTCAGTCTAAAACTGTGCTTTTTATCTGGACTTGTTCAGGACTTATGGACTCCTGATTAAGAAACACGTTTTCTAATGCCAATGTGGATGGAGTTCAATCTGTGAATCAAGGCACAGGGAAACGAGCTTCATCAGTCCATGTTGTTAAAAATTTACTTAAACATTTACTCTTTACAGAGTGAAGTGCTAAAATCAAAGCACCGTACTTCTGTTGAGTAAGTTAACCTGCTTGCTGTTCTCTTAAATTCTGCAAAATCCAGTTGTCAATCACTTCCTCCTGGAAGGCTGCTAAGGTTATGTTTATGTTCCTCACTTATGTTCCTAATTTGTGTCACTTAAATGACCATTCATTGATACATTGCCTCACAACTTACTTTCTAATGATTTAGTTTTTACGATGTGTGTAAACTCTTAAGGCAGACACTATCTTCTATTGCTTGTATGATCAGCAGCATCCCTGAGACAGCATGTATTCATGTATTTCTGAAGGTGAAGGTGAAGTCACTCAGTCGTGTCTGACTCTTGCGACCCCATGGACTGTAATGTACTAGTCTTCTCTGTCCATGGGATTCTCCAGGCAAGAATACTGGAGTGGATTGCCATTTCCTTCTCCAGGGCATCTTTCCCACCCAGGGATCAAACCCGGGTTTCCCGCACTGGAGGCAGACGCTTTAACCTCTGAGCCACAACTCAAATAATATTCTTAATGACGACATCCAGTCACAGTAAAATTCTGCAGTGTTTTCTGAATAATCAAAGGAAGTTTAAACAGAGCTTCATTCTGGACTCTAAATTTTTTGAAATTTGACAATCCCTGAATGATCGATGTACACTATCTATCACTTTCAGTTCACAAAACACCCATTCCCCACTCATTCTGAAGAAACAGAAGTTCACTATGTGGTGTTCTGCAAATAGCAGGAGTTCAGGGACTGTGTTTGATTTTAACAAAATGGATCAGCTCTGCCCCACCCCCCTGCTCCCTGCCCAAGTAGAAACTGTCTCCTTTAATTCGAATCCTATTATTTTAGATTGGGTGATAAGTTGTCAAACAAGGTTCAGGCTGAAGCATATTTGTTTTTAGCTACAAGAATTGGGTTTATCTAGTAAATTATCAAGATGAGGCAATTGCAAATCATTCCTTCATTCAACAGCTATTTATTTAGCACCTACTAAGTGTCATATGCGCTTTTAGGTTCATGGGACAGATAAGAAAGCAAAACAGGCAAGTATTCCTGCCGTGATGGAGTTTACATTCTAATGGAGAGGATTAGGGCAGGAAATGCAATGAAAAACTAGTGAATATATGGGATAGTGACAATTGCTATAGAGGCAAAAAAAAAAGCAAGGAGGAAAGATAGAGAAGAGAGAGGCTGAGGGGAGAGGACACAGAGGGTGGTTAGGTAAGTACCTTTTATTTGAACAAAGAATGATGGCTGGGCCATGGGTGAACCTGCAAAAACCAGGCACAGGCACCAGCAAGCAACCCAGTGGCCTAGAGTGGGAGGGTGGTGGAAAATGAGGTTGGAGCCTGCAGAACTGGTCTCTACACTGCCCGCATACGCGAATCACCTGTGGCGCTGGCAGGACTCAGGCCCCAAACCAGACACTATGGGTTTCATTAAAAAAATTTTTATATTAATTTCAAAATTTTATTTCATGCTGTTCATGGGTTTCTCAAGGCAAGAATACTGAAGTGGTTTGTCATCCCTTCTCCAGTGGACCGCATTCTGTCAGACCTCTCCACCATGACCCGTCCGTCTTGGGTGGTCCCACACGGCATGGCTTGGTTTTACTGAGTTAGACAAGGCTGTGGTCCATGTGATCAGATGGGCTAGTTGTCTGTGATTGCGGTTTCCATCTGTCTGCCCTCTGATGCCCTTTCTCAGTGCCTAAAGTCTTACTTGGACATGGGGTATCTCTTCACAACTGCTCCAGCAAAGTGCAGCCGCGGCCCCTGTCCTTGGACGTGGGGTAGCTCCTCTTGGCTGCCGCCCCTGACCTTCATCATGGGGCCAGAGCTCAAACACAGCAGCTAGAGGTGAGCAGAGGTAGAGGCGCTGCAACCCAGGCGCTCCGGGAGGCATGGGTCTGGGGAAGCGGCCAGGGTGGCAGGCGGGTCGCAGAAGGGGGCGACAGAGGATGAGATGGTTGGATGGCATCACCAACTCAGTGGACATGGATTTGGGTGGACTCCGGGAGTTGGTGATGGACAGGGAGGCCTGGCGTGCTGTGGTTCATGCGGTCACAGAGTCAGACACGACTAAGTGACTGAACTGAACTGAAAATTTTATTTTGTTATTGTTGTTCAATCGCCAAGTTGTGTCTCCTTGTGACCCCATGAACTGTAGCACGCCAAGCTCCTCTGTTCTCCGTTCGTTATCTCCCAGGTTTACTCAAATTCACATCCGTTGAGTTGGTGATGCCATCCAACCATCTCATCCTCTGTCATCTCCTTCTCCTCCTTCCCTCAGTCTTTCCCAACATCAGGGACTTTTCCAATGACTCAGCTCTTCACATCAGGTGGCCAAAGTATTGGAGCTTCAGCTTCAGTATCAGTCCTTCCATGAATATTCAGGGTTGATTTCCTTTAAGATTGACTGGTTTGATCTCTTTGTAGTTCAAGGGACTCTCAAGAGTCTCCTCCAGCACCACAGTTCGAAAGCCTCAATTCTTCGGTGCTCAGCTATGTGTATACACACATACCCCTCTGCTCGAGCTTCCCTACCACAGGCCTCCCGTGCCTCTGCAACTTTCCCACTCCTCTAGGTCATCACAGAGCACTGAGCTATACAGCAGCTTCCCACTAGCTATCTACTTTACACATAGTAGTGTATATATGAAACTGAGGGTTTCAAAGCTCCTCAGCTGATCCACTGAAGGCCAAGATGAGAACTGGGGGTTTTGCTTTTATTTTAACAGTTTTCCAGTTTTATTAAGATGTAATTGACATACAACATTATATTAGTTTTCAGTGTACAGCCTAGTGATTCAATATAAGTATATATTGTAAAATGATCACCATGGTAAGTCAAGTTAACATCCATCACCTTACATAGTTAAAATTAGTTTTTTTTTTGTGATGAGAATTTTTAAGATCACTCTCAACAACTTTCAAGTAGACAATACAGTATTGTTAACTATAATAACCACTATATCTCTAAGACTTACTTGTAATTGGAAGTTTCTATTTTTTGACCACCTTCATCCATTCCCCCTCAACCCCTGCCTCTGGCAACCACTTATCTGCTCTGTTTCTGAGTTCAGTTTTTTTCAGATCCTATGAGTGAGATCAGGCGGTATTTGTCTTTCTCGGTCTGACTTACTTCACTTAGCATTATGGTCTCAAGGTCCATCCATTTTTCTATAAAGGGCAAGATTTCCTCTTTTATAGTTGAATTGTGTATATGTACACATTTTCTTTATCCATTCATCTATGGGTGAAGACTTAAATTTCTCTCTCTGACTTTTATTTTAGTGAGGTGAGGGTCATTGGATGGATCTAAGCACAGGAAAGACATGATTTATCATTTAAAAAGAATTCCCTTGATTCCTATGTTGGAGTGCAACTGCAGAAGTAGGGAAATCTTGACTTAAACTGCTGCTGCTGCTAAGTCGCTTCAATCATGCACGACTCTGTGTGACCTCATAGACAGCAGCCCACCAGGCTCCCCCATCCCTGGGATTCTCCAGGCAAGAACACTGGAGTATGTTGCCATTTCCTTCTCCAATGAATGAAAGTGAAAAGGGAAAGTGAAGTCGCTCAGTCGTCTCCGACTCTTATTAATATTAATTTTATTCTTTGATTTGATAGTATTTGGTGATTGAATTAAAATATGCTATACATTTTTATGAGAGCATCAAAGCTCCAGATATTATTTAGTGAGAAGCTAAATTCTGTGGAGTTTTATTTGACTGAGATTAAGGCTGAAGACCTCCTTGTAAAGAGCATGTTCAATGCCTACCTTCTCAGGACTTTTATTTACTAATCCACTTTAGAAAGCACTCAGTACTAACTTGCTTTTTCCTGAGTTTCTCTCCACAGGAAACAGTGCTATCTGGCAGTTTAAGTGGGCACAGTGTCTTTATTTCAACACACACACAAACACATGCACACACACCCATATATATATAAATGAGGCACAGTATTACATTGAAAACAAACTCAGGCTGATAGAGTGCCCAGTGCTTGGTGGGCTGGATAAGAAGTTGGTATGAGCAGTTGTATCAAAAGAAATACCTTTACAACTTTTAAAAAGCAGATTTCATTTTCCTTTGGAAAAAGTCAAAATGTCCTACAAACTTTAAAAGAAAAAATGTCCAGAAAACAAAGTTTGCTTGTGAATAGTCCCTTGTCACTCACTGTGTAGAGGAAGCTTATTTTTTCTATCCATTTAATATTTCTGGGAACATTTCCAATTTGGGCATAAATTTACACATTTGAGGGGCTTCTACTGTTTTTATAGTTGTTTCAAAAACAATATTTTTGTTTTCTATTTATAAATTGATACATGCATAATGTAGGAAAATATGAGAAAGAAAAGAAAATCCCCTTTAATCCTTTCATCTGAAGATAATTTCTGTCAACATTTCAGTTTTGCTTTCAGACTAAAAAAATACATTTTTTTATGGTTACAAAAGTGAAGTTATGCCATATATACAATTTTAAACCTGCCTTTTCCCTTTACATTTTATCATAAATATTTTCCTATGCTACTAAAAATTCTTCATTTTTAAGGGCTGCCAAATATACCAACGTCTGGCGTGCTTCGATTCATGGGGTCGCAAAGAGTCGGACACGACTGGGTGACTGAACTGACTGAACTGAACTGCACAGATGTATCATAGTCTACTGAGTTAGTCCCCTGTTGTGACAGTGGGGTCTCAAAGTTTTGCTATAGTAAATAATGCAGTGGTGAACATTCCTATGTATAAAGCTTTTGTCAGGTTATCGCCTCAAGATTGGTTTCTGAAAGAGAAATGAATGCGTCAGGATATGTGAAAACTTCTAGAGGTTCTGATATGTATGAAAAGTCCTTTCCAGAAAGATTCAACCAGTTTGCCCCTGATGGGACTTCAAAGCACGATGTGCTTTCAAACGTTTATCTTTTAGAAACATTTTTTCCTTTTTTTTACTTTTTAGAGGGTTTTTTTTAATGCTATTTTTAATCCTTTGTGAAAACACAAAGTAGAATAGCATCAAGTATTGATAATAACCTAGAAAACCAAAAACAGCCATAAAGGGAAACCATTGACCTATGTGTACGGAAATAATTTATAAGAAGCGTGCATGATATCTTACACACTTCTTACAAATTATTTCTGTACGCCTTGATCAATAATTTGGGATTCCCTGATGGCTTAGTAGGTAAAGGATCTGCCTGCAGTGCAGGAAACATAGAAGATACAGGTTCAATCCCTGGATTGGGAAGATCCCCTGAAGGAGGAAATGGTAGCCCACTCAAGTGTTCTTGCCTGGAAAATCCCATTGACAGAGGCGCCTGGTGGGCTACATTCCAAAGAGTCCCAGAGAGTCAGACATGACTGACTGATTAAGCACATAGCACACATGCATTATATAATAATATTTGAAAATTGTTTTTTTATGTTTTGAGCATATGTCAGGTATGAAACTCACTGACAGCAACTGGAATTATTCTAAACTCTAAGACTTAAGACCAGAGCTTTGGAAAAAATTAAGTAGCAGTATGCAACTAAGTTTGAGAACCTGGATTGCAACTGCCAGTTTATTAAAAAGAGTTTTAGAAAGTAATATATACCTCGTTTTTTAAAATGAGCCAATTATTTTAAAAGAATGCTAGAAAAATTCGTGAAGTATATTTTCAGTGACTTTCTTTCTTTGAAAGAGCAACTAGCATTTTCATTGTTTTAAACTGTGTACAGTATTATTTATAGCTGCTGCTGCTGCTGCTGCTAAGTCGCTTTAGTCGTGTCTGTCTCTGTGCGACCCCATAGATGGCAGCCCACCAGGCTCCACCGTCCCTGGGATTCTCCAGGCAAGAACACTGGAGTGGATTGCTATTTCCTTCTCCAATGCGTGAAAATGAAAAGTGAAAGTGAAGTCACTGAGTTGTGTCCAACTCTCAGTGACCCCATGGACTGCAGGGGCCCCATGGACCCACCAGGCTCCTCCGTCCATGGGATTTTCCAGGCAAGAGTACTAGAGTGGGGTGCCATTGCCCACTGGTTCTCAAAGTAGTCTCCAGGCTAGCAGCAGTTGTATTTGCAAGAAATTCAAATTCTCAGACTCTAAGGCTTAATAATTGGACTCTCTGAGCATTAGTTCAGTTCAGTCACTCAGTCGTGTCCAACGCTTTGCGACCCCATGAATCGCAGCATGCCAGGCCTCCCTGTCCATCACCAACTCCCAGAGTTCACTCAGACTCACGTCAACTGAGTCTGTGATGCCATCCAGCCATCTCATCCTCTGTCGTCCCCTTCTCCTCCTGCCCCTAATCCCTCCCAGCATCAGGGTCTTTTCAAATGAGTCAACTCTTCACATGAGGTGGCCAAAGTACTGGAGCTTCAGCTTTAGCATCATTCCTTCCAAAGAAATCCCAGGGTTGATCTCCTTCAGAATGGACTGGTTGGATCTCCTTGCAGTCCAAGGGACTCTCAAGAGTCTTCTCCAACCCACAGTTCAAAAGCATCAATTCTTCGGCGCTCAGCCTTCTTCACAGTCCAACTCTCACATCCATACATGACCACAGGAAAAACCATAGCCTTGACTAGACGGACCTTAGTCGGCAAAGTAATGGCTCTGCTTTTGAATATACTATCTAGGTTGCTCATAACTTTTCTTCCAAGGAGTAGGCGTCTTTTAATTTCATGGCTGCAGTCACCATCTGCAGTGATTTTGGAGCCCAAAAAAATAAAGTCTGACACTGTTTCTACTGTTTCCTCATCTATTTCCCATGAAGTGATGGGACCAGATGCCATGATCTTCGTTTTCTGAATGTTGAGCTTTAAGCCAACTTTTTCACTCTCCTCTTTCACTTTCATCAAGAGGCTTTTTAGCTCCTCTTCACTTTCTGCCATAAGGGTGGTGTATAACCTGCATATCTGAGGTTACTGATATTTCTCCCGGCAATCTTGATTCCAGCTTGTGTTTCTTCCAGTCCAGCGTTTCTCATGATGTACTCTGCAGATAGGTTAAATAAACAGGGTGACAATATACAGCTTTGACGTACTCCTTTTCCTATTTGGAACCAGTCTGTTGTTCCATGGCCAGTTCGAACTGTTGCTTCCTGACCTGCATACAGATTTCTCAAGAGGCAGGTCAGGTGGTCTGGTATTCCCAACTCTTTCAGAATTTTCCACAGTTGATTGTGATCCACACAGTCAAAGGCTTTGGCATAGTCAATAAAGCAGAAATAGATGCATAGTTCCCAGCAATGTGTTTTAACAAGACCTCCTGATGCTTCTGGTGCATCCCCAAGACTGAGAACCAAAGATTGAAGATTTAAAAGCAAATCAGTTTGTCCACCTCCTCGACCCCCACCACCTGAGACAAGATAGCAACCGGTTAGACTTACAGAAGGACATTTCTGCCTTCCAAGTTTTGTTTATCTATAAGTATTCGGGAAGTCACTGAACGTATTTAATCAGCCCATAGAACTGTATGTGATAAAGAGAGGTACTCAGGAAGTCACTGACATGCTTAATCAGCCCATAGGACTGTATGTGATGAAGAGGGTATATAAGTATATTAAGATACACATCTTGGAACTTACCCTCTATTTCTTACTTTATAAGAAGGAAGGGTTCTTTGTTGCTCCCAGGGTTTATAGGGATGATAGGTGGAAATGGAGAGAAAGTTAAGAGGAGGAGGTCGTTCACTGTTTAAGACAGGCTTAGTATTAATACTACCCTTGGGAGATGTGGAAAGCCATTCCTTTGTAAAGAGATTCTAGGAAATGTACAAGACTCTAGGCTCCAGGAAAAACTGTAAAATATTTGAGAGTTGTCTTTGGTGAGAAATCTGTATGCAGGTCAGGAAGCAACAGTTAGAACTGGACATGGAAAAACAGACTGGTTCCAAATAGGAAAAGGAGTAGGTCAAGGCTGTATATTGTCATCCTGCTTATTTAACTTATATGCAGAGTACATCATGAGAAACGCTGGACTGGAAGAAGCCCAAGCTGGAATCAAGATTGCCGGGAAAAATATCAATAACCTCAGATATACAGTTGACACTACCCTTATGGCAGAAACTGAAGAGGAGCTAAAAAGCCTCTTGATGAAAGTGAAAGAGGAGAGTGAAAAAGTTGGCTTAAAGCTCAACATTCAGAAAACGAAGATCATGGCATCTGGTCCCATCACTTCATGGAAAATAGATGGGGAAACAGTAGAAACAGTGTCAGACTTTATTTTTTTGGGCTCCAAAATCACTGCAGATGGTGACTACAGCCGTGAAATTAAAAGGTTTACTCCTTGGAAGAAAAGTTATGAGCAACCTAGATAGTATATTCAAAAGCAGAGCCATTACTTTGCCGACTAAGGTCCGTCTAGTCAAGGCTATGGTTTTTCCTGTGGTCATGTATGGATGTGAGAGTTGGACTGTGAAGAAGGCTGAGCGCCGAAGAATTGATGCTTTTGAACTGTGGTGTTGGAGAAGACTCTTGAGAGTCCCTTGGACTGCAAGGAGATCCAACCAGTCCATTCTGAAGGAGATCAACCTGGGATTTCTTTGGAAGGAATGATGCTAAAGTTGAAGCTCCAGTACTTTGGCCACCTCATGCGAAGAGTTGACTCACTGGAAAAGACCCTGATGCTGGGAGGGATTAGGGGCAGGAGGAGAAGGGGACGACAGAGGATGAAATGGCTGGATGGCATCAAGGACTCAAGTGACGTGAGTCTGAGTGAACTCTGGGAGTTGGTGATGGACAGGGAGGCCTGGCGTGCTGCGACTCATGGGGTCGCAAAGCGTTGGACACGACTGAGCGACTGAACTGAACTGAACTGGCTTTCTCTTCCCCAGGTCCGTGCTTTCTGTCTACCTGCTTATGGGACTCTGAGTGATAACTAACCTTATTGACACCTACTGAGTGCCTGTTCTACGCCCTCTTGAAGAGCTCCGTGGACATTGCGTCATTTCATCCTACAACCATACCAGCAGAATTTGGCCTCTTAAAAGTAAGTAAGACTCAGAAAGGTAAGATAACCTGGCCAGCATCACAGAGGTATAAAAGGCAAGTCAAACCAGACTTGGCTGATTCCAGCAACTGTCTCCGTGCAGTAGTGGCCCAGATGGGATGTCTGTAGGCAGCGCCTCAGGCGGCAGAACTGCCTTCCCCCAGCCTTTAGCCAACTCTAGTCTTCTTGATTGTGATCTCTGATGCTTCTGGCTCTGTAGGGGTGGTGGGCGTGGGGAAATAACTCCAAGGAGATAGCAGAATTCAGGATAACCTCTCTCAAACATTGTTTGTGTCTAAAGGAAGAAAGCTTCAAGAGGCAGTTCTTCATGCGTTAACTGTGGGCGAGTGGCCTCTCTGACAGTATAGAAACTAATGGATTAGGTGGATTTTGGAATGGATTCAGGGGAACTTTCTAGTAACTTTTCAAATATGCCCTTCAGGCAACTGCCTATTCTGCCTAGAAATAAGGACAGACTGCTTATGTGCTTTGGGAATGTGTGTATGTGTGTCCGTGTGTGTGTGTGTGTGTGTGTGTGAAGGAAATCATTGTGTGGCAGACACAATGAACCCAGAATGAAAATTCGCTCTACTCTTTGTTAGACGCTCCCTTCTCTTAGTCTTTGTGACACTAGCATTCTCAAAACTAAAAGAACACTTGCTGAGCATTTGCTAAAACTCAGTAAATAGGCACTGGGATATAAAGACTGACTTCAAAAAATGACGTGGTAGGCACACTAAAGCTACAACACGGTATAACTTTGTTGTAACGGTAGTGGAGATGTTCACCAGGAATGATGGGGAAGAGGAGGGGCACCTGACTCAGTCTGGGAGAAGTCAAAGGAGGGCTCTGGGCAGTGGAAGCAAGGTGTTGCTTGTTCTTGGAGAATGGATACAAGTTAAGAGTGCAGAGCAGGGCGAGAGGCACTTAGGCGGGGTACGTAAGGAGATGAAGCATTTTGGTGTTGTGAAGCTACTGGGGATGTAGCAAGGGGAAAGCTATTAATGTTCTAAGAAGAGCAATGACAAAGATCAACTTGCGTCTTAAGTGTATGAGCAGGCAAATGAGTGTGAAGTTTGAAGAAACTGAGACAGATGTTGAAATTAATCACTGGTGATCAGATCCTAGTGGCCACACTTCTACAAGATTGCCATTATTTGTATTCTGAACTATTCACCCTACTAATATTAATGTTTTTTATTATACTTTGAAAATAGATTCAAGGGTTTAGATCTGATAGTAAGAGTGCCTGATGAACTATGGACGGATGTTCATGGCATTGTACAGGAGGCAGGGATCAAGACTACCCCCAAGAAAAATGCTAAAAGGCAAAATGGCTGTCTGAGGATGCCTTACAAATAGCTGAGAAAAGATGAGAAGTGAAAGGCAAAGGAGAAAAGGAAAGATATAAGCATCTGAATGTAGAGTTCCAAAGAAGAGCAAGAAGAGATAAGAAAGCCTTCCTCAGTGATCAGTGCAAAGAAATAGAGGAAAATAATAGAATGGGAAAGACTAGAGATCCCTTCAAGAAAATTAGAGATATCAAGGGAAAAGTTCATGCAAAAATGGGCTCAATAAAGGATGGAATGGTATGGACCTAACAGAAGCAGAAGATACTAAGAAGAGGTTGCAAACTACACAGAAGAACTGTACAAAAAAGATCTTCATGACCCAGATAACCACAATGGTGTGATCACTTACCTAGAACCAGACATCCTGGAATGTGAAGTCAAGTTGGCTTTAGGAAGAATCATTACAAACAAAGCTAGTGGAGGTGACGGAATTCCAGCTGAGCTATTTCAAATCCTAAAAGATGAAGCTGTGAAAGTGCTTCACTCAATATGCCAGCGAATTTGGAAAACTTAGCAGTGGCCACAGGACTGGAAAAGGTCAGTTTTCATTCCAATCCCAAAGAAATGCAGTGCCAAAGAATATTCAAACTACCACACAATTGCACTCATCTCACATGCTACCAAAGTAATGCCCCAAATTCTCCAAGCAAGGCTTCAACAGTATGTGAACCGAGAATGTCCAGATATTCAAGCTAGTTTTAGAAAAGGCAGAATAACCAGAGATTAAATTACCAACATCTGTTGGATCATAGAAAAAGCAAGAGAGTTCCGGAAAAACATCTACTTCTGGCTTTATTGACTACACCAAAGCCTTTGACTGTGTGGATCACAACAAATGTGGAAAATTCTTAAAAAGATGGGAATACCAGACCACCTGACCTGCCTCTTGAGAAATCTGTATGCAGGTCAAGAAGCAACAGTTAGAACCAGACATGGAACAACAGACTGGTTCCAAATTGGGAAAGGAATACAAGGCTGTATACTGTCACCCTGCTTATTTAACTTATATGCAGAGTACATTATGCAAAATGCCAGACTGGATGAAGTACAAGCTGGAATCAAGATTGCTAGGAGAAATATCAATAACCTCATATATGTAGATGACACCACCCTAATGACAGAAAGTGAATAAGAATTAAAGAACCTCTTGATGAAGGTAAAAGGGGAGAGTGACAAAGCTGGCTTAAAACTCAAAATTCAAGATTCAAAAAACTAAGATCCTGGCATCCAGTCCCATCATTTCATGGCAAATAGATGGGAAACAATGGAAACGGTGAGATATTTTATTTTTGGAGGTTCCAAAATCACTACAGATGGTGACTATAGTCATGAAATTAAAAGACACTTGCTCTTTGGAAGAAAAGCTATGACCAACTTAGATAGCATATTAAAAAGCAGAGACATTACTTTGCCAACAAAAGTCTGTCTAGTCAAATCTATGGTTTTTCCAGTAGTCATGTATGGATGTGAGAGTTGGACCATAAAGAAAGCTGAGCACTGAAGAATTGATGCTTTTGAATTGTGGTGTTGGAGAAGACTCTTGAGAGTCCCTTGGACTGCAAGGAGATCAAACCAATCAATCCTAGAGGGAATCAATCCTGACTATTCATTGGAAGGACTGATGCTGAAGCTGAAACTCCAATACTTTGGCCACCTCATGCAAAGAACTGATTCATTGGAAAAGACCCTGAAGCTGGGAAAGACTGAAGGCAGGAGGAAAAAGGGACAAGAGAGGATGAGATGGTCGGATGGTGTCACTGACTCGATGGATATGAGTTTGAGCAAACTCTGGGAGTTGGTGATGGACAGAGTAACCTGGCATGCTGCAGTCCGTGGGGTCGCAAAAAGTCAGACGTGACTGAGCAGCTGAATTGACTGATACTTTGAAAATGATTTTTTTAAATCAAAGATACAGACACATAGTTATAAACTATTGCAAAGCAGTGCCCTGCCCTCCTTCATTCAACTCTCATCTTGTTGTGCAAAAGCCACCACTTCTCTTTGAGTTATTTCTTCTTGCAGTTATTTCTCACCTCCAAAGGAGCCTCTTCTGCCCCTAATTTATGATTTATCAATTCTAGGTATTATCAATAACTTCCTGTTATGTTATAGAAAGATGAATATACCCTCTCCCTTTCCCCCATATTTTCATCATACTTATATCAGTTTTTTGTTTCCTCTGTCAGTTACCAATCTATTCATATAAGTCTTGACCTGAAGTCCTTGGCTTCTAGTATCTGCACCCAGTTAGCATCAACCACGTGGTGCAAACAGAGCAAGTGGGAGAGGAGAGGGTTGCTCCTAGGAGGTTCCAGCCAAGGAGCCTCTCACAATAGAACTACCCAAGTCTACTAACTGGAGAGATGTTTAATTTATTAAATACCTGTGAGCTTACTCTTTCTAGAGTGATGAAACAGTGACAAAATTCAATCTTTTGTTTATTAAGGTAGGAAATAAAATCCTTACTTAAAGTTTTTTTTTAATCGCCTGCCTCAAAATCCCCTAAGCTGTCCCAATCAGTTGCAATTTATTATAAACCAACAGCCAAGAAAGATTTTCTGTGATGTATTATGGCCTGAGGTGGGTGGGAAGAGCTTTTTCTTTCTCTCTTTTTTTTTTTTTTTGGTACAGGCAATATTTTCTTTTGCCTGTACATAAGAAGAACTGCTTCCCCAAAGACTGGTGGCAAGCAGAGCTCCTTCAGTTTGTGACTAATTCACATGACTCAGTCACAGTCTTGGATTTCATTGTGGAAAGAGAGTCAAATCCTGCTGGATTCACGTTTGTTCTCATTTTTGCTCTAAAATACTATCTGAAAATAAGGGAGTAACATTTTAAATCACACTCTTCATAATCTCAATGATTTCTCATTCCCTTCCTTTAATTTCTAATTTAATTCCTTTGTAGTCAGAGAATATGATTTAAACCCTTTAACATTCTTTGAATTTGTTTTGTGACTCAGATTACAACCTAATTTAGTAAATGTTCCATATGCACTTTAAAAGGATGTCTATTTCATCAATGGCAGAGGGGAAGGGAGGTGTTTTATCCCTGTAAATCAGGCCAAGTTAATGGATAATTCTGTTTGAGTCTATATTCTTATTGATTTTCTATTTGTTCTATCAATTATTGACAGGGATTGTTGAATTCTTCCACTATAATTATGAATTTGTGTATTTATCCTTGCAGTTCTATCAGTTTTGGCTTTACTGATTTTAAAGCTTTGTTATAAGGCACATAAACATTTAGGATTATTATGTTCTCTTGATGAATTGACACCTTCATCATTAAGAAATGACTTAAAAAGTCTTTGGTAAAAATTTTTTGCTCTGCAATCGATTTTGCCAAATATTAATATAGCCACTCTGGCCTTCATTTGATTAGTGTTGGCATGGTATATTATTTCATCCTTTTACTTTTAATCCTCTTGTGTCTTTATATACAAAGTATGTGTCTTTATATAAAGTGTTAGGAAATACATAGTTGTCTTGCTTTTTTAATCTATTCTGAGCAATCTTTGCCTTTTAATTACAGCATTTAGACTCCACTTGAATTAATATGATTTTAATGGTAAGGTTAGGTTTAATTAGGTCATTTTGCTATTTGTTGTGTTTATCCATCTGTTTTTATTCCTTCCTATTTTTCTTTTTCTGCCTTCTTTTGAATTAATCAAGTGTTTTTATGATTCCATTTAATCTTCTTTGTTGACTTGCTAGTTATAACAGTCTGCTTTATTACTTTGGTGGATGATTCAGTTTTATTGTATACATCTTTGACTTATCATAGTCTATCCATCACTTCGAATTAGTATAAGACTTTTACGAGAGTATGCTTTCATTTCCATTCCACCCTATTACTGTTATATGTCTTAATATAACTTTTCATATACTTCCAGTCTACATTATTTTCATTTAAAGGGGGATTTAAATAATTACAGAAAAAGCTTTATGTATCTTCCCAAGCAGTTACCATTTCTAATTTTCTTCATTCCTCTGTGTAGATCTATACTTCCATTTGGTATCATTTAATTTTATATTGTTAAGATATTTTCAAAGAGTGCTGTAATTATACTAAATGTGCCATAAGTCATGTCTCTAAAGCCACCTTTAGGTTGTTTTCAAGTAAAATGATAGCAGATATGAAAATTGTGAATATCAGGCATTAATTTTCATGTTTCTGCTGTGAGTCGTTCAAAGGAAACAGAAAATGTAAGAATTAACTTGAATTTTATGTGGTAAGTGCATTTAGATCCTCTGTTATCTGAGTAAGAATTCTGTATCATAAACAGAAGCCTCCTGTGTCTTATCAGGTAGAGTTTTAAACATTTACATTTTTGTATAGGTAGTATATCTATGTAGTTCTTACATCAAAAGGTACAAAAAGGTATTCAGTGGAAACCTCCTACCTCTGTCTCCTATTCATCCATTTCCTACACCCACCCCCACTCTTTATCGGCAACCAGATAATCACTGCTTTTAATATTTGGTTTCTCTCTCCAAGGATTTAAAAAACGCATTTACAAGCCAATTCCTGTCTCCTTATGTATGTCAATGGGTTAGGGTTAGTGATATATCCACTGCTCTGCATCTTGTTGTTTTAACTTAACGGTGTATTTTGAAGATTTTCTATATCGATATTTAAAGAACTTGTTTATTCTTGAAAAAAGGTCTGTGGTATTCCATTGTAGGTGTGCGTCTTTATTTAAACATGTTTAATTCATTGACCTTTCAAATTTTTTGCCGTTACATACAATGCTGCAATGAATCCACTTGTATTAATGTTATCTGTAAATGTGTGGGTGTATCTGTATGATAAATTCCTGGAAATGAAGTTGTTGGATTGAAGGGATAATCAATTGTAATTTTTATATTGACGAATTCTTCTCCACTGGGGTTTTATCAGCTTCCATTCCCATTAGCGTTGTATGAAGGTGACTATTTCCCCACAACTTTGCCAGTATAGGGTACGTTTAGCTTTTGTATCCAGTATGTGATAAAAATGCAATCTCAGTTTTGAGTTGTATATCTCATTATAAATGAGATTGAATAGCTTTTCAAATGTTTAAAAGCTGAGGGTAGAATTACAAAAAGTGTATGATTGATCCCTACCCTTGCTCCCAATCCCATCCCTCCAGGTCATCACAGAGCACCAGCCTGGGTTCCCTGTGCTACACAGCGACTTCTGGAGTGAAATTTTTATTAAACAGTACATTGTTGGGTTTTTGTCTTTTTATTTAAAACCAAAAGTGTGTGATTGATTTATTGAACATCAAGAAAATACTTTGGAGGAAGTAGGGAGATCAAAGATGGAAAATTTCAAGTCGTTTGAACATTTTTAACCATAAATTCCTATTAAACACAATAAATGTTTCTCAGGATTACCAAGTACCACCTCAAACATCTGCCACTCTTAATATCTCACATTATATAACATTTTCTTTGGCTCCCAACAGAATATAAACCAATTTACAAACATACAAACTGATTAACAATCATACTGCTGTCTCTAACTCTAATCTGCTATCGCATGGGTCATTTTAACATCCTCAAGGGTAAGACTTTTAAGACAGGAAATGATCACTTTAATTATGTAACCACAGAGTGTAGGCTTCTTACAATTTTTTTTCCTTTTTTTTGATATGAAGCGCAGATTTATTAGAGGAAGAAATAGGAGGGAAGCTCAGGGGTGGGGAATTAGGAAAGGGAATGAGACAGAAGCTATGCATCAGCCTCTGGTGTCCCCATGAGCTCAGATATATTTCTTGCTTTAGGACATGGATGGGGCCATAGCTGTGGCCAAACTGGAAGCTGGAGAGGCTGGGAACTCACTCATGTTCATCTAGGAGAGAATCAGAGTGGGGAATAGAAGAATACTGGGAGCAAGGGGCTGTGTGAGACAAGGGGTTCTGGGTGAAGAAATCCTGACAATGCTTCCTTGGACCCTGAGTAAGAGGAGGTGGGAGAGGAGGGCAAATCCTGGAGCTGAGGATCAGAGGAGGAACAGGAGGAAGAGAAGGCTGCATCTGGAGGCCTTCCATTGTAGGCTTCCATTGACAACTAGGGAGATGTATGGGGTCCGATGATTCCCCCGGAGGAGGGCATGGCAATCCACTGCAATATTCTTGCCTGGAAAGTTCCACCAACAGAGGAGCCCGGTGGGCTACAGTCCATGGCATTGCAAAAAGTCAGACACGACTGAGTGGCTGAGTAGGCATGCACAGGGTATAAATGTTGTTTAGTTGCTAAGTCCTATCTGACTCTTTTGTGATCCCCATGGACTGTAGCCTGCCAGGCTCCTCTGTCCATGGGATTTCCCAGCAAGAATACGGGAGAGGGTTGCCATTTTCTTCTCCACGGGATCTTCCTGACCAGGGATCGAACCCACGTTTCTGCATTGGGAAGTGGATTCTTTACAGCTGAGCCACCAGTGAAGCTCCTGAAGATAAATATCCATCCATAATGCAAGTTCTTTGTTTCCCTATAAATCAACTTACATCTAACTCTGAGCCCTTACCCACTTGGAGTAAAGGAAATCCCATTTCAAACAGGCTTGTGACCCCATTCTTCAGGGCTATCCAAAGGTCCAGGGGTCTTGGCACTGGGACAGGTTCTCTTTCCATTCTGGTTGCTGCTGCACTGTCTGTGGCGGGAGTCCAGGGGGTCCTAAGGCTCCACAACTTGGGCCACACGTAAGGGGGAGGTACTTCATTGGAGGAGAGGCCCTGGCTCTGGGTATGTGTAGCCACTGAGATCTGGCACTTCCTGGGGTCATCCATAACCATTGCCCTAGTCCTCAAGTTCTCTGAAACCCCAACATCCTTCCTTTTTTCTAATCCAAGCCCAAATCTCCACTCTTTCTTTACTCTCAAAGGTCCTTTCCCTCCAGGACAATATGTACAGCTTCTTTAAAGGACTAAATCTTTTTCAAAAGCAAGAAAAGGAATTATCTTTCCAGGCCAACTCCTTAGACACCCCCACGATTATAGGGTGCAAGAATATCTGGTTACCTGCTTGAATGGTGGGAGGGAGAGAATAAAGACAAGATACTATTTCTGCCATAAGTAAGTAATGGTGGGTTTAAAAAGCCAAGGTAATAAAGTGCTTTCAATTTGAGTTATGAGACCAAAGACACACTTTTCATTGTACTTTGAGGCTGTACAGTTTAGGAGCAAAATGCTCAAGTCGCATCCACTCGTGTTGCAATGGGATCCTTTAACTGGGTCACTGGTCTCATAAGAGTTTTGGATGACTGAAGGCAGGATCACCCAGCTACAGCAATTCTAATGCACTGCTATTTGTGTCACATAAAATCTGCTGGTTCTGGACCCTGGATGCAAGATTCCATCATGCTTTTAAGTTTTGAACTGAGTTCCTATCATATTTCCAACATGATACTGGCCAATGGAAATCTTACACTTTTAAGACATAAAACTGGGTGATTAAAGGAGATTTAACTTGGGGAGGTGCAAGTGGAAAGTTTCATCTTCTCCAGTCACTACTTGCAATTGCCCTCTGTCTGCTCTTTTTGTTCTATTAGGTAGCAGATTTTTAAGACACCTGGGATCGATCCTTCTTCTTTCCAGTCACTTCCAATTTATTGAAATCCATCCAGTCTCAACTCTAATCGCGTATCTTATTCAAAACCTTCCCTCTCCCCGTCACAGGTCAGACTTTTGGCTTAAAGGGCTTTGAGCAAGGAAGCTGTGTGGTCTGCCTTTCTGTTCCTTTTCCCCATTTCATTTGGAGGAATCAGGGATGAGAGGAGGGGTGGGCACAATGGCCACCTCCTCATGTTGATTGCTGCTGGTTCTTTTGCTAAACGGAGGGGCTGTGAATACTCTCTTTGTGTCAGGCATCCAAAGGCTGATTCGCTCATGGAATATATACGTCACCGCAAGAATCTTCCTACTGCATGAATCCCTTTTCGTGGTCTGGCCTTGACCCAACCTTGTCCAGCCTCCTTCAGCACAGCCCTGGCAGCTTGCCCTTGCTGGTACAGCCCACTCACTTAGTAGACAGATCTTTAGAGTGTGACACTTCAGGGCAGATGCCTCTCAGCACCCGCCCACGAGAGCCACTCAAGTATCTATTCCATAGGATCTAAGCCACAGGAAACTCAGTTGTCTATTCTAGGCCAACAGCAAAAACTCATGCTGCTTATTGCCACCTCCTGTCTAAGATCTCTATCCACTAGATGACAATGGTGACTGTCACAGATGTCCCCAAATATTGCCAAATGTCTCCCAGTGATAGTGTGATCAACTCTCCTGCTAGTAAGTCTGAAAAGTCCCATATCTTGGTATTGTACACAGAATACTGCCCCCCCAAAGTCATCCACATGCAAATCCCCCCAAATCTGTGAATATATTACCTTCCATGGCAAAGGGACTTTGCAGATGTGCTTATGTGTGTTAGTTCTGTGTCTTGAGATGGAATGGTTATCTTGGATGATTTGAGCGGGCCTGCTGTAATCACCCACTCTTAGGCTTCCCTGGTGGCTCAGATGGTGAAGCGTCTGTCTGCAATGCAGGAGAGCCCCGTTTGATCCCTGGGTTGGGAAGATCCCCTGGAGAAGGAAATGGCAGCCCACTCCAGTACTCTTGCCTGGAAAATCCCATGGATGGAGGAGCCTGTTGGCTACAGTCCATGGGGTCGTAAAGAGTCAGACACGACTGAGTGATTTCACTTTCACTTTCCCTGGACTCGAGGGGCTTCCCTGGTGGTTCAGGGGTAAAGAACCTGCCTGCCAATGCAGGAGACATGGGTTAGATTTCTGTGTCTGGAACATTCCCCTTGTGAAGGAAATGGCAACCCACTCTGGTATTCTTGCTTGGGAAATCTCATGGACAGAGAAGCCTGGTGGGCTACAGTTCATGGAGTCACAAACAGCTGGACATGACTTAGTAACGAAATAGCAGCAACAACAAATGCAATCATCAAGGTCCTTATAAGAGGGAGACAGGCGTGCTAGAGGCAGAGAAAGAGAGGTGAAGATGCTGAGATCAGAGAGGTGCAATTACCGATTTTGATAATGGAAGGAAGCCATGAGCCAAGGAATGTGATCAGCTTCTAGAAGCTGAAAAAGGCAAGAAATAGAATCTCCCTGAGAACCTGTGAAAGCAACATGATCCTTGATTTTAACCTAGGGAGACTTCTGACTCCAGAACTGTAAGGTAATAAATTTGCATCATTTAAGCCAATAAATTTACACTTATTTGTTATAACAGCAATACAAAATGAAAACATCCAGAAACTCCACTGTCCCAACCCAAACCAGGGTGTGGGTCATCCTACCTGGGGGCTGGGGGTACAAAATTGCTCCTGGATGAGAAACACTGCTCTAATTTTTAGGAGTAGTTCTCTTTTAACTTTACTCACTTAACTTTGAGAAGGAACATGTCCTTTCCCCTTTTCTCAGGATGAGGAAGGAATTTCTCTCACTGCAGAAAATTATCGGAGAAGGCAATGGCACCGCACTCCAGGACTCTTGTCTGGAAAATCCCATGGACAGAGGAACCTGGTAGGCTGTGGTCCATGGGGTCGCGAAGAGTTAGACACTACTGAGAGACTTCCTTTTC
Organism: Aepyceros melampus; assembly: GCA_006408695.1. NCBI lineage: Eukaryota > Metazoa > Chordata > Mammalia > Artiodactyla > Bovidae > Aepyceros > Aepyceros melampus. The sequence continues at coordinate 121,741 of SJXQ01008545.1, read as the reverse complement.
ACTTTTCACTTTCATGCATTGGAGAAGGAAATGGCACCCCACTCCAGTGTTCTTGCCTGGAGAATCCCAGGGAGGGGGGAGCCTGGTGGGCTACCATCTATGGTGTCGCACAGAGTCAGACACGACTGAAGCGACTTAGCAGCAGCAGAAAATTACATTTCCTGCAAACCAATTACTCAACAACTTCTTACTTCTCTACCAACTCAGTCTTTGGGAGGTCAAGGGTAGGGCAAGGGTTAGGGTGTGGCATTGGTTTTGTGGGGGTGTTTGAACCTTGGTTCTCTTTGGTACTCAGCCTTTCCAAACTCTGCTAAGCCCAAAGCAAAAGGAAAATCACATCCCACTTTCTGTTAACCTCAGTAGTGGCTTTAAGCAAAACCTTTGGTTACTTCTGTTTCCTTGTGGTCCATGAATGTGAGTAAGAACATCTGATTTTAGGTTTAGCTTCATTTCCTATCTCTGGTGGACTCTACTGTCCCCCAATGTATCCTCCTCCATAGTAATAGATTTTTAAGGAAACCACTTGGCTGCCCAGCTAATGCGTTTATTTTGAAGCTTTCCTAGGAGCTAGTTATAGGTAAGTGACTATGATCTGGCCAAGAGGATGTTAGTAAGTTCTGGGTCATTTCCTAAAAAGGAAGTGGCTTGCCCTCTACTTCTTCCTTTCCTTAGGGTAGGAATGCAGATAAAATGATGGGGAAATAGCTTCAAGCAAGCAGATGATGACAGTATGCCAGAGGATGACTGAGCCGCAAAATAGAAAGAGTCCGGGTTCCTGGGTGATCCCATGGGGTAGAGCTGCCTCCCCACCCTTAAGTAAGCTTAGGTTGTGTACAGTATATACTAACTCACCGGCAAAATTATTTACATCTCTGTCATTTTCTGTGTTCCCCACAGTAGGAATTCCCAGACACTGTCATGCTAATGACATTCTTGACAGTGTCTTCAACCATCCAAGTCAAAATGAAAAAAGAAAAATAATGCAATAGCTAAGAGACTGAAAAGTCACAGGCTGGGAGATATTTGCAAAGCACATGTCTGATAAAGAAACTGTTTGCAGATTATATAAAGAATTCTCAAAAATCAATACTAAGAAAATCAAACAAGCCAATTTAAAAAAGCCAAAAGAAATAAACTGACATTTCTTTAAAGAAGATAAAAAGAAGGCAAATAAGCACATAAAAAAGTGTTTAACATCACCAATCATTAGGGAAATGCAAATAAGAATCACAGATACCACCAAACACCTATTAGAATAATTAAGCAAAAATTGACGTTATCAAGCACCGTCTAGGATAGGAGCCATTGGCACTCCCATCTGCTGTGGGTGTAATGCAAAATGGCACAGCCACTTGGGAAAACAGTTTGGCTGGCAGTTTCTTGTAAAGTTAAATATACACTTCTCGTATGAGCCAGCAGTTTGTCTCCTAGGTATTTAACCAAGAGAAATGAATACCTATGTTCAAACAAAAACTAGTATGTGACTGTTTGTTTATTCATAATCACCAAAAACTGGAAACAAATCAAATGCCTCTCAATGGAGTAACACATAAACTTAATATGATACATTTATGCAATGGACTACTGCTGCTGCTGCTAAGTTGCTTCAGTCGTGTCTGACTCTGTGCGACCCCATAGATGGCAGCCCACCAGGCTCCCCCATCCCTGGGATTCTCCAGGCAAGAACACTGGAGTGGGTTGCCATTTCCTTCTCCAATGAATGAAAGTGAAAAGGGAAAGTGAAGTCACTGAGTCGTGTCCAACTCTCGGCGACCCCACAGACTGCAGCTTACCAGGCTCCTCCGTCCATGGGATTTTCCAGGCAAGAGTACTGGAGTAGGGTGCCATTGCCTTCTCCTTAGTGTTAAAAGGAATGAATTACCGATACGTGTAACAACGGGCCAAATCTTAAATACCTTGTACTAAGTGAAGAAGTCTACATGCTGTGTGATTTCCTTCTCTGATAATCTTGCGAAGACCAAACTACAGATCAGGTGACAGAAAACGTGAACGGTTGCCAGGGGGCTAGAGGAGGTGATAGGAATAGATTGCAAAGGGGGTGCAGAGGAGTTTTTTAGGGGAAAGGAGCTATTCTATTTAACTGTTCCATTGTGGTGGGGTCATACAACTCTATCCGTTTGTCAAAACTTGAAGAACCATGCACTGAAAACAGTGAACTTTACTCTATGTAAATTATACTTCGACTAAAAAATGGAAAAAAATCATTTGTAGTAAGTTTTTAATAAAACTACTCAATTTAAAAATGTTATATATTACACCTGCGTTATACCTTGTAGCACTATGCCGTTGATAGAACAGCATAATATTTTTTGGTTTTTATTTCGCAGAATAAGAAGTTGGCCACTTTTTACTGGAATCTCAAATTTTTGGTGGACATCTTCCTGGTGTATATAACCTCAGCCTGGGATTTACTTCCTTAAAAGGCCAGGCTCTATAGATTTGATCAGGGGTTGTGCGGCAATTAAAATAAAACCTACTCAACTCACATCAGGAAAGGAGTTTATGAGGAGATAGAGAGGACTCTGGGAGAGCCCAGATGCAAGAGCTATCTCTAATCTGCGGAAACAAGGAAGCCTCGGACAGCTTTCTCCCCAGCCACTCCCTCATCTCTCTTTCCTTGGTTACCAGGTCTCGGCTCTCTGCTGCTCTGTCCATACAGGCTCCTCGTCCCTGGCTGCATCCTGGGTTCTTCTTCTACTTATCCATGGCCCAACATGGCTTGCATGCATATATGCTCGTCACTTCAGTTGTGTCCGACTCTGTGTGACCCCATGGACAGCAGCCCACCGGGCTCCTCAGTCCACAGGATTCTCTAGGCAAGAATACTGGAGTGGGTTGCCATTTCCTTGGCAGCCAGCCCCAAGTTCCAAGTGATCCCTCACTCAATCTCAGTTCAAAGGGACAGACTCTGGCCAGCTCAGCAACTCATGGGCTAACTCTTCAGTTTAGTGCAAGCAGATGTAGCCAGAGAGGTCATGTTATGAAGAACAGAGATGCCAGGGCTATGGGCAGAGATTATTTATAACGGCACGTGGGAGAAGCAAAGGCTGGTTGTTGTGGTTGTTCAGTCGCTAAGTGGTATCCAACTCTTTGCAATGCTATTGACTGTATGGCTCTTCTGTCCTCTGCTATCTCCTGGAGATAAAGGTACAATGGATAGTACCTTTACTACAAATGACTTATTTTTATAGTCTGGCAAATGAGTAAAGTAAACCAAGAATATCCTGATCTTCTCCCTCCATGTCAACCAAAGCAAGTCCCAAATTGTGAGACTTCAGTCTACTGAAACTCTTACATTTACAATATCCTCAAAGGAGGCACCATTTTTTTCACATCACAAAGGCTAATGAAAGCAGTTTTTACTTAGATGTTAAGCCTCTGAGTCAATTCTTGACTTATCTTAAATAAAAATAACACATTATGTTTTAATAGATCTAGTGAACATTAATTAACCAATTGAAATGTCCAGTGTCCTAAGTATCCTTATTTATTGCACAAGGAACCTAAGATTCAGAGAAGCTAAAGGAATTGCGAAAGCTAAACAGCAAGGGACTCTCGATGCTTTGATAAGGAATTGGAAGTTTCTAGCTCCCAGACTCATGCTCTACTAGGTCACTCTCTGAAAAAAAAAAGTTTGACATTAAAAAGATTGACTCATTCTGTAACCATGAGAATTGGAAACAACTACTGTACTGTGTGTGTGTGTTTTTAAAGTTTTTATTACACACGCATTACATGCTCGTTATAAAGAAATCAGAAATCAGGGATAACCAGATACAAGAAATCACAGACACATATATTTTATTTTAATGTAGGAGAGAAGATTTGTTTTTGCAATCACTGTGGTAGCTTGTTCTCTCTACCTTCAAAACAGCTCCAGCAAATTCTTTTTTTCAGGGATGGAGGAAGGAACACTCTCCTCTCTTCCCACACTAGAACTTCCCCTCTGGCCTTCAGACAGGGAGAATCTCTGCAGCTAGTGGCAGCCAGTGTGCTTCCGGTGGGGGAGTTTTCCAGTCTTCATGGAGATAAAGCAAAACCACGTCTGAGTTTGGAGGAGGCCTGGAGCAAGTACCATGAAAAATGTACTCGGAAAAAAAAGAAAAAATCTCAGCTCAGTTCAAAATTCCTAGTATCATATGCTAGGGAGTAATAATAACAGGCTCACTCTGTGCCAGATACTGACCATAACAATTCTACGTGGAAGGACAAATCTGTTTTATTTATGAGGACGCTGAGGATTTTGAGAGGTGAAATAACTTGACGAAGGAACCACAGCTAGTGAATAATACAGACAGAATCTGAATCCAGACAGTCAGGCTCCAGAGTCTGCTACCTTAACCAGGACTAGCTGAAGGGACAGAAATGAGTCAAAGAATGAAGAGGCAAAATTTGTAGACTCATTAAACAAAAATCTGGGGGGTGGGAGAAGGAATTTAAGAGCCACGAAATGTACAAGAGAGATTAAGAATCATCCATATTTCTACTACTCAGAATGAACCATGTGCCGTATTTATTTTCAGGTTTATAATAAATAAGACAAATGATGGGGAGATATACAAAGTTGAGAGCAAGAAGTGTCACTCAAAGTTCCCACTGCATTAGATAAACATCACTGAAGCATCTTTCTATCTGTTTATTCATATACGGTGGCAGGCGTTTTGCTCAGCGCCTTCAAACTCACCCTGCATGAAGCCCTGTTCAGTGACAAAACATCACAGGACATGCTTTCCCACTTCTTTTCTCATTCCTCTTCTTAAATTTTTGTTGTGCCCGTTTAGGGTTGAGTCATCTTCCTCCTTCCTTTATTTTTCTTCTCTCCCTCTCTGCCTCCCTTCCTCCTTTCTCCATTTCTCTTCTCTCCCTCTCTGCCTCCCTTCCTCCCTCCCTTCCTTCCTTATCATTGTGCACCAATTCAGTGGTTACTGTGTACCAGGAATTGTGTAGGTGCTACGGATAAAAAAAAGTTTTTGGCATATGGTAGAAAAAAAGCCTGGCGGGGGAAAAAGAGACACTTGAGAACAATCACAAGAACTTAATAGAATTTTAATAAAAATATAAGGGACTCTGCAAACCCAGAGGTAAAATGGCAGTAATAAAAATTTACAACTATTGAGAAGTTACTGTGTCATGCACTATTCCAAGTGCATTATATATTAATTCATTTGCAACTGAGGAGGTTAAAGAAGGCTACCTGGAGGAAGGGACATTTGAGTTGAATCATGAAAGGTGAGGAGTCACTTAATAGAGATTCAGGTATATCCCAGGCAGAGGGAAAAACTTGTCCAAAACCAGAGTGTTCTGTGAGAACTGTAGTGAGCTTTGTGGGGAAGTGACAGCTGATGAACCCAGAGAAGTCAGGTCTTGAAGGGGAGTCATGCAGAATTTTAAGGAACTGCAGGGCATAATCAGACATGTCAGTTATAAAGGTCTCTCTGGCTATAACCTGAAGGGTAGATGGAAGAGAATGAGGGCAAAGGCAAGAAGATCAGTAAGAAAGACCTGTATTGATCCAGCTGAGAATTGATAAGGGCCTACATGGAAGATGTGCCTTTGTGAATGAAGAGGAGGGAGAAGGTCTGAGAAACATTCAGGGATAAAACCTGTCAGTGAGTAATTATAATAATAGGAAATAGTTATTGAGCATTTAGCTGGTGCTTGATAGTCTCCACCATAGCCTGTGGGGCAGACTCCATTATCATTAGCCCTATTTTACAAGAGAGGAAACAGTTGTGACGTTACTTGCTCAAGGTTACATAGTTAGCAAGTGTTGGGGCCTAGTATTGAATCCAGGCTTTCTGACCCCAGAGTTCATGCATTTGATCCCATGTTATGCAAGTACCTACCATTTTCATCAACACTTTTAGAGGGAGATCAACACAGAATCAAAGAACGCCTGTTTAAGGAAGTAAGAGGGTGATATCTGTGATGACTTCCATAGTCCTGCATTGGATAAATCCTGGGAGAACTGGAGTAAGTGTAGCCTTCTCAAATAATACCTGCAGAATCATTGCTAAGCAAGTCATATTTACTTTCCACCTTTTCTATCTGTGACAGAGATAATTTCTCAGTGCTCCCTGTGGCAGAGAATGCTAGTTATCTCTCGTGTTCATTCTTACTCTCTTCTTTTGTAAATAGTAGCCATTATTTTCAAGTAAGCTCATGACCATCCAGAATATCATTTTGTCTAGCTATATGTGGGCCACATGACTAAATGTAAAAGGGAGCAGAGTGAGCAACTTCTGACAACTGCCCTTAAAGGAGAAAGGGCAGCACTTCTTTTTGCTTTTCTTGTTTTTCCTCAGCTGGAATGCTGACATGATGGCTGGAGCTGGAGCAGCCATCTTGAACCATGACATGGAACTAAGATGCTAGAATGATGACAAAGAAGTAACCTGGGTCTTTAATGCCATGGAGGGCTACATCAGACCTGGGCTGATGATCATTTGTTTTTGTTTTTTTTGTAACTTTTTATTTTATTTTGTATTGGAGTATAGCCAATTAACAATGTTGTGATAGTTTCGGATGAATAGTGATTCATCAATCACAGCCTCTTTTGGGACTGCTTTTTTGTTCAAGTCACTACCATTTTTATTTTCCTGGTAGTTAACATTAGCCTAAGTCTAACTAGTATGTGGATTATGATATCCTTTTGGAGAGCTTATTTCTCTATAGCCTTTAATTTTCACCTTTTTTGTTGGATGATGATACTAATTCATCATCCAACAAAATGTATATTTATGAGTTCTCACCATTTGTCAGACTATTCTAGACATTGGTGGTATAGCCGTGAACAAAACAAAATCCCTACCCTGTTGGAACTTAACACTCAAGTGGAGGAGAGAGACAATGAATGAAAATCTGTATGCCCAATGTAACGTCAGTTATTAAGTTACTTTCTTAGTTCCACACCATCTTTCCTCTGCTCTATGATGCTGGAGCTAGGACACTTTTCTGTAGCTCACCAGGCTCCTCTGTCCGTGGGATTCCCAGGCCGGAATATGGGAGTGGATCGCCGTATCCTCCACCAGGGGATCTTCTTGACCCAGGGATAGAAACTGCATCTCCTGCCTCTCTGCCATTGGCAGGCAGCTTCTTTTTACAGCCGCCTGGGAAGCCTTCTTAGCATACACATCCTTCCTCCACTTTGGAATGCTCTGGAGTTAGGATGCTTTTCTGCTCTTCCTGCAGTTGGAGTCTACCAATAGGGAGCACAGAGAGAACTTGGGCTACAGGAAGAGTAAGAAGGATATGCACACTCTTTCCTGTTTGTCCTGCAGGGCCAGGCCCAGCCATTTCCTTCAGAAACATCAGCATGAGCAGCAGGTAGATGCTTCTTCCTAGAAGTGGGAACTTCTTGCAGTTTTTATATCCACAAAGCGTTGATGTTCCCTTTTTGCGTTTTTGCTTCTTCAATACCCACTTCCCAATTGGTCAGGCTCTCATCGATGGGGACCTGCAAAACACCCTGAAGGTGTGGAGTGCGAATCCGATGACTGTCTCTTTGATGATGTGGGTTTGGGATATTCATGCTCTCCATTTCATGCTTCTCTTCCTTAAGGAAACCTACATGGGCACATGTGATCAAAGCTTCCTTGGTCAGCGTGAAACCTGAGCAGAGTGGGTGGCCTCAGCAGCTTGAGGTGACCAGATTACTATATTCTAGCATATTCATCTCTGCTAAGAGACAGTCTGCCCAATGGATGAGAACAGTCACATTAACCAGTGAGGATGCCTTTTGCCCTGGAGAGTGACACAGACACTCCAACAATCTGTGGCTCCTCGGGCAATTTTGGGTTCCCCTTTCCTAGATTTCATACAGACAATCTTTTTTTTTTCCACTCACACATCCTTCCTGCATATGAATTTGACTACTGCTTTCTTTTACATTCAGTTAACACCAGATGATACTTTCAGTCCCATTTATTCCTTTGACTTAAAGATTTTTAAAAAAGATCTTTTCAAAGAATTTATTTTGTTGAAGCATAGTTTATTTACAGTGTTGTGTTATTTCTGCTTACAGCCAAGTGAGTCAGTTACACATATGTATATATATATATTTTTATATTCTTCCCAATATGGTTTATCGCAAGATACTGAGCATAGTTCCTTGCGCTATACAGTGGGACCTTGTTTGTCTATTCTATATATAATCATTTGCATCTTCTAACCCAAACTCCCAGTCCATCCCTCCCCAACCCCATCTCCCCTTGACAACCGCAAGACTGTTCTCCCTGTCTGTGAGTCTGTTTCTGTTTTGTAAATAAGTTCATTTGTGTCATATTTTAGATTCCATATATAAATGATATTATATGGTACTTGACTCCGACTTCCTTCATTTAGTATGATAATCTATAGGTGCATCCATGTTTTTACAAATGGCATTTTTTCATTTATTTTTGCGGTTGAATAATATTCTGTTCTGTGGTATATACCACACAATAGAGTTTATGTATATACACCACATCTTCTTGATCCATTCATCTGTCAATGGACATTTAGGTTGCTTCTATGTCTTGGCAATTGTAAATAGTGCTGGAAGGAACAATAGGGTACCCATATTTTTTCAAATTATAATTTTCTCTGGATATTGCCCAGGGGTGGGATTGTAGGATCATATGGTGTCTGTTTTTAGTTTTTTGAGGAACCTCCATACTGTTTTATGTAGTGTCTGCACCGATTTACACTCCCACCATCAGTGAAGGAGGGTTCCCTTTCTCCACACTGTCTAGCATTTGTAATTTGCAGACTTTTTAATGACAGCCACGCTGATCTGTATGAGATGGTATCTAACTGTAATTTTGATTTGCATTTCTCTAACAATTAGTGATGTTGAGCATCTTTTCATGTGCCTGTTGGCCATGTGTATGTTATCTTTGGAGAAATGTCTATTTAGGTCTTTTGCCCATTTTTCCATTGGGTTGTTTGGTTTTTGTTATTGAGTTGTATGAGCTGTTTGTATATCTCGGAAATTAAGCCCCTGTCAGTCACATCGTTTGCAAAGGTTTTCTCCCAGTTCGTTTAGTTTATGGTTGTTTTTTTTTTTCTGTAAAAAACTTGGTAAGTTAGATTAGGTCCCATTTGTTTACTGTTTCTTTTATTTCTATTGTCTTAGGAGACTGACCCAAGAAAACATTGGAATGATTTATGTCAGAGAATGTTTTGTCCGTGGTCTCATTTAAGAGTTTTATGTTTTCATGTCTCAAAGATCTTTTAAGGTGACTTTTGCTGAAAGCTAATATAACTTAATACATCCCATTTTTTTTTGATTAAAAAAATTTAATGCAAACATTTCTATATCATCCATTGCTAATGCTTGCTTATGACAGACGGTATGCCTATTCATTCACTCATGAACTTTTAATACATCCCACTTTTAACTGAGTTTGAGTTTGGCAGCACATTGTAACACTCGTGAATGGTCTTCAGGTCAATAGAATTGATTTAGGGGAGGATATGGCCAGCACTATCATCCAGCAAAGCCCAGGGCGAAGCACAGAGAGCGAGGATGAACATGCCCTGTTCAGGAGAGACTTTCCAGTTGGCTGGAGAAGAGAACTTATGTGAGTATTGTGGCAGGAGACCAATGCGGGTCAGTGTTAGACTGAGGAAATCTCCAAATTCCGGGCTAAGGAGTTGTACCTTATATAGACATTAGGGAACACTTGAAGACTTTTGTGTGAGGTTTGAAAGGTTAAAGCCTTATGACTCCAAGTTCACTGCTCTGTAGACAACCAGCCTCTGGGCATAAGCCCTTGTTATATTCCTTTATCTTATTCTTCATAAAACTTTCCTTTCAGTAAAGATGCTGAGTGGAGCAGTGCTCGACGGGATAAGTGGTTGGGGAGGAGAGGGGCTGAGGAAGCTCAAGGAAGCAGGAGCAAAAACACAAACATAAACCACAGAAGAGGAAAGTGAGCTATTGGTTATTATTTCCATTCCTGTGGATATGAAATACGATCCCAATTGTGGGAAGCCGAGAAAGGCCACAGCAAAATAGAAGAGAAGCCGTCCCATGAAGAGTGATGTTCAGATGTTGGAAAACAGCTAAGGTTAGACTTACGTTATGGAAACATCCTTAACCTCAACCCAATTCCAAAAGCATTCTAAAAGAGAATGCTGGCAAAGCTGGGACTTGCTTTGCAGGGTCTTGGCCATTAGAGACCCACAAAATTGTCAACCTTGGAAACTGCTGTGTTTGAAAAAAAGGATTCTGAATGCTTGTCATTAAAATGCATTTTCCAGCATCATTTCAAATGAGTCAAAATTGTCTCTTCCACTCTCTTGCTACGGCTCCCAACACACTTTGTCTAAATTAGATTTAGAAAGGATACTATTCTAAAGATAAGTACCTCCAAAACTCCCAAGCCATTCCTTGTACTGGTGCAAAATGTTTGAGTAAAAACAACAAGGTATAACCATTTGGGCTTTCTAACCCTTCCTCTATCCCGGCAGTCACTGGACATGTGGCCACATCCCCAGCTCCCTGCAGGGGCTCACAAATTCTCTTTCTCCTTAAAGGACAGCAGAGTATGTCACCCCAAAGCTTGCCACTCACTCTGCCATATTGATTATTTTGATTTAAAGTTAGTTAAGAAACAGCTGGTGCAAAAAGACACCCTGACCCTCCCTTCTCTCTCTCAAAAGCAGAAAATAAATCTCCCATGGGAAAGGTATCCTTCTTGTTCCAGAAGGTAGAGAGACATCCTTACCACCAGAGATGGGAAATCTAGGGCCAAGAAGACTATCTAGACAAGACATGTTATCTCTTCACTAACTTGCTATCCCAAGCCCAAATTTCCTTGTATCATCAATTCTTCAAAAACATACCGTTTCTTTGTCTGAAAGCTTTGATAAGCTGCCTGCTTTGGACAATTCTTTGAGTCTCATTATTTTTTGTGAGGTCCTCAACATCTGCAATGGCACCGCACTCCAGTACTCTTGCCTGGAAAATCCCATGGATGGAGGAGCCTGGTAGGCTGCAGTTCATGGGGTCGCTAAGAGTCAGACACGACTGAGTGACTTCGCTTTCACTTTTCATTTTCATGCACTGGAGAAGGAAATGGCAACCCACTCAGTGTTCTTGCCTGGAGAATCCCAGGGTCAGAGGAGCCTAGTGGGCTGCCGTCTATGGGGTTGCACAGAGTTGGACACGACTGAAGTGACTTAGCAGCAACAGCAGCAACATCTGAAATTAAATTTGTTTTTCTCCTGTTAATCTGCCTTTATGCCTGTTTAATTATCAGACCAGCCAAAGAACCAAGAAGGGAAAAAAGGGGAAGTTTCTCCCCCTACATCATGAAGTTCTTCTCCAAGGCCAATGCTGTTCATCTGGAGCCACTTCTCCTGGCCTCTGCAGATCTCTGCAGCTGCTTACCTGGCTGGGTCATGGGATGTGGTTGCCCTGCAAACATCACTCCTGTCATCATCTCTGCAGGGTCACTGATGTTCATGTCATTCCTTGCGTTCCTGGTCTGCTTCTTTAGTGGTTACTGTACTGTGTTGGGTAAGAAACTCTCCCCAACCAGTGTTACAGTTCTCTGTAAGACCCTTGTTGGGGACAGGCTTCCTCCTTCTATTAATCATGAATGTTAGTTACTAGTTATTCGCCCCTAATGTTAGAAGTCTCAGCCATCTTGGTCTTTGTTTTTACAAAACCCCTCTGTTGGGGACCCTAGCACCCATTCCTGGGGGGAATGGGCAGATGCTTCTTCATCTGTAGAGACTGCTTCTTCACAATAGAGATTGTGCCTCCCACTGACGGTCACCAAGAATTCCTATACCAAGCAGGGATGCTTCCCTTCCAGCCTCACTGTGAGGCCAGGGAATTACCTGGGTTCCAGGCCTGGCCGAGGAGGCTACGGGGTGGCCCTTGATCCTCTTCCTCCTGCAGGAGACTCACACCAGGCACTACCTGCCGGTCCCACTGAGCCCTGGGGCCAACCCAGCCCACAACACCCGCCTTTGCGTTGCTGAATTTCCACGAGGGCATACAGAATAGGCATCGCCTTCAGCATAAACTGAAAAACATTCACTTGATCCTCCCTTGAAGCTGGCAAGAAGCAGGCTGGGAATATGCCACAGAAAGAAAAAAATGACCTGCCAGATTCTCCAGTTTCCAAAGTCAAGAAGAGATCTGGTTGGTGCCCCAAAACTGACTGCCTACCAAACAGCCCGCAGAGATGGCTCCGTGTGCGGGGCGTGTCCACACCAGAATGCTTGGGACAGCTCCTGGGTGTGAGTACCGCTGGCCGGTCCCATATGAGCCGTTAGCAACTCCTTTTAGGGAAATTGTATGCCTGGGGTTGTGGAAGCGAGGAAGCCTATTAAGTTACTCTGTGTTTTCAGGGCAGAGGAGGAACTGTTTTTCACCATTTAGGGGCAACTGCTCATGCCATTTGCTTGGAATATTTTGTCAATCTCCATAGGTTGATACTCGATCCTAGCCAATCCTTTGGTTTGGTTAAAATGGCACTTCTCCCTTGACCCAATTCCTCATGAACTCACTGCCTGCACTCAGCCTTCATACTATAAATTCCTCCGGGGTGGTGACTGGTGAACCTTGGCTCCCACAAGTTAACATAATGTTTTGTGCATAGTAAGTAGCCAAATTAAATCGAGGTTTCTGTGTCTGGATAGTAATTTGTTAAGTTTAGGTTAAAAAATCTGTTTTGATATAGATAACTATTTCTAAATAACCACATCTGTTTTTTTTCCCCTTTAACAGCTATAACATGACTTCTTTTAATGAATAAACAGCAAAGGTTTAACAGCTCTGAAAATTAGATATCATTGTCAAAACCTCGAAATATTTGTGCTTTGAATCCTGGAGGAAAATACAGAACTCAAATTTGATCTGCTGAATTTTTCTTTCACAAAAGAATATTTAACTTCTAAAAACGGTTAAGAGAACAGTAAGTCTTAAATTTGCAATTCAGTTTTTTCCTCTGGATTTAATTTTTATTTATGGGATAGATTCATGATGGAAGCTAATGGTTGATGTTGAAAATGATGGATAGTGATGTGGATTTGCAGCTTCTTGATGTCCTGTCATTTTCCCAAAATGGCCAGGATTTTTATTCAGCCAAGGAACATAGCCCTCTCAAGTTTCCCCCATTAGTCCGGAATTTACTTTGCCAGGTGACAAGTCTTAGCATTTGAAATTTTTACCTAGAAAAGCAGCCCTTGTAACGGCTGGATTTCATGCTCGGCATACGAAGGTGGCCTTCAGTTAGAGTCTAATAATCTTCTTGCTTTGCATTGATCAAATTTCCCTGTTAAAAGCTTAGACACCCTTAAACATTCATATGTTTCTGCCCAACCTGGTTCCCTTAGCTAACAATTTCCTGGTAAATATTACATTTCTTCAAGGAACAGGGATTTCACTGAACTTCAACTGATACTCAGTATCACATTTAAATTGCCTTTGACCATCAAAGTTCCACCTGCTTAGAGACAAGAGTCCTGACCTGAACTAGTGTCTTTGGAATTTGGATCCAGGACTACTGTGCTGGTACTAAATTTATTCCTGGTGGACTGACAGAATAGCCTGGGCTGTGCCTGACCAGACCACATTTGTCCCGAGAAGGAAATCACTGGATTTTAAAATATCATACATGCTTATGAGTGGCGGGTTCGACTATGCAGTTGACTAGGGTAGAAATTATTTTACCCTGGAAACCATTGTATCTCAGCTGGAGCAGTTTAACTTTGGAGTTCTTTGGAGGCGGCATGATGCCTTGTTTCTCTTTTTCCTTTTTTCGTCAACAGTCAGACATCCCCGGGCTCTCATTCCCCCCAGACATCAGTTAGCCATCATTAAATATAATTTAGAGCTCTAACAATGCTGTCGATACACCGTGGCATTCTGTCATCACTTTGCTATTGGTTATAATCCCTTTCACTTATGGAGACTTCTCCTCCCTTTCATCTTTGTGGTTGCCAGACTTGTAATTTGTTTTTCTGTTTAATAGAAACCTTAGAATCATTGGTATAAAGTAAAGTATGCTATGAAAAACACATGCTTTTTAAAATAGCTCTTTTCGTCTTTAAAAATTAAAATATTATGTTGTCATCTGTTCCAGTACCAGCACATGCATATTTTATAGCATCTCCTTGAAACTCTTCAACAAGATAATTTTTTGGTATACCAAAATAGTTGCCTTTCTGAAATGACTTTATATATCTTTTCATGTCCTTTTATATGGAAGAGATGTATGACATAAAATTTGTGCAGTAAAGAGAACACTGTGAAAAATCTCAAATGCTGGCGAAGAGTTTGGCTTTCTATAGATAAAAATGTGGAAGAGCCAAAATGTGGTAACTCTTAAAATATCTCATTTTTGCCTTGCTTTTCCTCAGACAAAAAAATGGGCCCTTTTGGAGAGAGTGGATGATACAGGGCCTTTCCATTGATGTTTCTAATAAGAAAGAAAATTTAAGTTGAGAATTATAATCAAACATGACTTAAATGAAATCTTTTTCAACCTAATCAAGAGTAAATATAGCTTGCAAGTTTCTAATCTTTAGGATTTCAAAGCTCTAAAAATAGAAATAGACCTTCATTTATGGAACTATCTGGAAATTATGCATTTTATGCGGCAAACAAGGATTTTGTTTTAAATGAGGAATAACATACACGTTGTAAAGTTCACAACTCTTAACCACAGGTCCATGAATGTTACACTTGTGTAACTACCACTTGGATCAAAGTTGAGCACATGTTTAGTGCCCCGGGAGGCTCCCTGTGTTGCTTCCTAGTCAATACCACCCCCTCCTTCACCCTCTTCCCTGGCCACTGCTATTCTGACAGCAATCACTATGAATTAGTCTTGTCTGTTCTTGCTCTTCAGGTATGAAGAAAATGCTCTTTTGTGTCTGGCTTCTTCAATCAATGTAAGGTCTTGTGGGATGATTTGTCTGTGTGTGTGTGTGTGTGTGTGTGTGTGCGCACGTGTGTGTGTGTGTGTGTGTGGCAATAGTTTATTCAAAGTCAAGCACTGGGACTTCCTGGTGGTCCAGTGGCTAAGGCTCCATGCTCCCAATGTAGGGAGTCCAGGTTGGAACCCTCGTCAGCAAACTGATGCCACACACTGCATTGAAGATCGAAAATCCTCATGCTGCCTCTAAGACCTGGTCCAGCCAAATCGATATGAAGGAAATAAAAAAGTCAGCATTACTCGACAATTAGCCAAGTGGGTGACCTACAACGTATTTGCTCTACATTCCTGCTCCAAGGCAGAGCTCTGATGTGGCTGAACTGGAGCTCACAGCAAGTCAGGCCTCTTTCTCACCTTTCTCCTCCATGCCAGACTCACATCGTGGACTCACCCGGCTGGCCACATGGTACCATGACTGGAAAGCTCAGGCAAAAGAGGGTGAGGCTGGGGTCCGTCTCAGTGAAGAGAGGGGTCCTAGGCTACTTACTTTTTCCTTCATTTGGAAAATACAACATTAAGCATGTATGATATTTTAAAATCCAGTGATTTCCTTCTCAGGACAAATGTGGTCTGGTCAAAGTGTGTATTTGAAAGCCACTTAGATATTTGTTGGGCTTCTGTGGTGGATCAGATGGTAAAGAATCTGCCTGTGATGTGGGAGATGTGGGTTCGATCCCTGGGTCAGGAAGATCCCCTGGGGAAGGGAATGACACCCACTCCTACTCTTGCCTGGAGAATTCCATACAGAGAGGACACTGGCGGGCTACAGTCCATGGGTTTGCAGAGTTGGGACATGACAGAGTGACTAACAGCTTACCTTTAATATTGCCTTTCCTTGGAGTAAGACTGAGAAACAAGGTAGGTAAGGAGGCCACAGTAAAGGGGTAGGGGCTGGGAGTTCCACCCTATCTTCTGTAATCCTATATGATTTATTTATTTTGCAGAACACTAATAGATACTCTTTGACTCTTGAGTATAGAATAAAGCTCCTGGAATTTCACGGAATCCAGGTCATGGCTGCAGTGGGGAAACCAAGGCCTGGGGAGGGAAGGGGAATACTGTGCTAATGAATTTAATGGGTAGTTTAGAGCCTCTCTGTTCATTTCTCTTATTCCTCCTCTGCAAAACGTGAACATTTGACTAATGAGCCTCTTAGCACTGTGGAGAATTTTTAGAGACTTGGAGAGAGTGTGTCTTTTACACCTCAAGGTTCCTCCCCTCTTGTATGAATAAGCATTTGCAGGACAGCTACCTGATCCCTCTGGAGATTTCTGAACGTCCTGCCTTTGGCGAAGGAGGGTGGTGCCTGGTGCCAGTCCTGATTGCTGTGCAGGTGTTAACTTCAGGCTGAGGATCTTGTTTTAGGGTATCCAAATGACGTTTGTGTGTGCATGTGTGTGTGTGTGTGTGTGTGTGTGTGTGTGTGTGTTTGTGTGTAGGGGAAGTGCTGTGCTGTGGACAGCGCTCTGTCTGTTTTACAGGCAAATGTGTTTGGCACTTCCAGGGCCATTTATGGCTTTCCAGTTATACATTTTTCTTGCTTTGTTTTGCTTCTTTCCTGAAAAACAGGCTCTATTAGTTTCCTAGTGTGACTGCCAAAAATTACCACAAACTTAGTGGCTTAAAACAACAGAGATTTATTATCTTCAATAATGAATTCTGGAGGTCAGAAGTCCAAAACTGGGCCTCTGAGCTAAACTCATGGTGTGGAAAGCCACATGTTTTTCTCTGAAAGCTCTAGGGGAGAATTCATTTTCTTGCCTTTCCCAGTGTCTAGAGAGGCCCACGTTCCTTGGCTCATGGCCTCTTCCTCCATCTTCAAAACCAGCAATCTTTCTTGCATCACCTCTCTCTGATTCTGACTCTTGCGTCCCTTCTACATTTAAGGACTTTTTTTCTTTTTATAAGAGCTTTTGTGATAACACTGGGCTCATCTGAATAAATAGGATTATGTATCTTAAAATAAGATAATTTGCAAACTCCTTCCACTTTAATTCCCCTTTGCCATGTCATTTAACATACAGTCTCTAGGGATTAGGATATCTTGGTGGATATCTTGGTGGTTGTTGTTCAGTCACTCAATCATGTCCAACTCTGAGACCCCATGGACTGCAGTGTGCCAGGCTTCCCTGTCCTTCCCTGTCTCCCGGAGTTTGCTCAAACTCATGTCCATTGAGCTGGTGATGCCATTGAACCATCTCACCTTCTGTTGTCTCCTTCTCCTCCTGCCCTCAGTCTTTCCCAACATCAGAGTCTTTTCCAATAGGTCGCTCTTCACATCAGGTAGCTAAAGGACATCTTGAGGGCAGGCATTATTCTGCCTTTTATGTGCCATTATTCACACAAGTACTTGGTACTTTCTTAGTCCAATCAAAAATAGATAGGTTAGATGTGATTATCTTCATGACCCAGATAATCATGATGATGTGTTAACTAATCTAGAGCCAGACATCTTGCAATGTGAAGTCAAGTGGGCCTTAGAAAGCATCACTATGAACAAAGCTAGTGGAGGTGATGGAATTCCCGTTGAGCTGTTTCAAATCCTGAAAGATGATGCTGTGAAAGTGCTGCACTCAATTTGCCAGCAAATCTGGAAAACTCAGCAGTGGCCACAGGACTGGAAAAGGTCAGTTTTCATCCCAATTCCAAAGAAAGGCAATGCCAAAGAATGCTCCAACTACCGCACAATTGCACTCATCTCACATGCTAGTAAAGTAATGCTCAAAATTCTCCAAGCCAGACTTCAGCAATATGTGAACCGTGAACTCCCTGATGTTCAAGCTGGTTTTAGAAAAGGCAGAGGAACCAGAGATCAAATTGCCAACATCCGCTGGATCATGGAAAAAGCAAGAGAGTTCCAGAAAAACATCTATTTCTGCTTTATTGACTATGCCAAAGCCTTTGACTGTGTGGATCACAGTAAACTGTGGAAAATTCTGAAAGAGATGGGAATACCAGACCACCTGACCTGCCTCTTGAGAAATCTGTATGCAGGTCAGGAAGCAACAGTTAGAACTGGACATGGAACAACAGACTGGTTCCAAATAGGAAAAGGAGTACGTCAAGGCTGTATATTGTCACCCTGCTTATTTAACTTATATGCAGAGTACATCATGAGAAATGCTGGACTGGAAGAAACACAAGCTGGAATCAAGATTGCTGGGAGAAATATCAATAATCTCAGATATGCAGATGACACCACCCTTATGGCAGAAAGTGAGGAGGAGCTAAAAAGCCTCTTGTTGAAAGTGAAAGAGGAGAGTGGAAAAGTTGGCTTAAAGCTCAACATTCAGAAAACGAAGATCATGGCATCTGGCCCCATCACTTCATGGGAAATAGATGGGGAAACAGTAGAAACAGTGTCAGACTTTGTTTTTTTGGGCTCCAAAATCACTGCAGATGGTGACTGCAGCCATGAAATTAAAAGGCGCTTACTCCTTGGAAGAAAAGTTATGACCAACCTAGATAGTATATTCAAAAGCAAAGACATTACTTTGCCGACTAAGGTCCGTCTAGTCAAGACTATGGTTTTTCCTGTGGTCATGTATGGATGTGAGAGTTGGACTGTGAAGAAGGCTGAGCGCAGAAGAATTGATGCTTTTGAACTGTGGTGTTGGAGAAGACTCTTGAGAGTCCCTTGGACTGCAAGGAGATCCAACCAGTCCATTCTGAAGGAGATCAACCCTGGGATGTCTTTGGAAGGAATGATGCTAAAACTGAAGCTCCAGTATTTTGGGCACCTTATGCGAAGAGTTGACTCATTGGAAAAGACCCTGATGCTGGGAGGGATTGGGGGCAGGAGGAGAAAGGGACGACCGAGGATGAGATGGCTGGATGGCATCATGGACTCAATGGACGTGAGTCTGAGTGAACTCCGGGAGTTGGTGATGGACAGGGAGGCCTGGCGTACTGTGATTCATGGGGTCGCAAAGAGTCGGACACGACTGCGCGACTGAACTGAACAGATGTGATTAACATTTTTTGGATTCACACTTTTTAATTAAAGAAAAACATCTTTTGCATAAAAATACATGCCATCTTAATAAATACATTATTAGCAAAGAATAATTAAAGGCAACTTTTCTTCTTTTAGACACAGGAGTATGAGAAAGAAAAAATGATATAAAGATGAAGAAAGTCTTTGTGTGAGAAGTGTGTGGGTATGCTGACGCAGTTGCGTGGTAGTACTACCTCATATTAGCTTGCTGCTGCTGCTGCTGCTCCTAAGTCGCTTCAGTTGTGTCCAACTCTTGCTTGCTAAGTCACTTCAGTCGTGTCTGACTCTGTGTGACCCCATAGACGGCAGCCCACTAGGCTCCTCTGACCCTGGGATTCTCCAGGCAAGAACACTGGAGTGGGTTGCCATTTCCTTCTCCAATGGATGAGAATGAAAAGTGAAAGTGAAGTCACTCAGTCGTGTCCGACTCTTAGTGACTCCATGGACTGCAGCCTACCAGGCTCCTCTATCCATGGATTTTCCAGGCAACAGTACTGGAGTGGGCTGCCATTGCCTTCTCCTGTGCGACCCCATAGACGGCAGCCCACCAGGCTCCCGCATCTCTGGGATTCTCCAGGCAAGAATACTGGAGAGGGTTGCCATTTCCTTTTCCAATGCATGGAAGTGAAAAGTGAAAGTGAAGTCACTCAGTCGTGTCCAACTCGTAGCGACCCCATGGACTGCAGCCCACCAGGCTCCTCCGTCATATTAGCTTACATGAGCCATTAGGTGTCTGTTTCCCTAAGTCCACATGCAATGACATCTCATGTTAAATGGCTCAAAATTAGCCATGGTGGGAGCATTTACACCATGGAAATTGGCAAATGCTACAAGACCAGGTTTTATTTTTCCTGGAGACCTGACTATTAAACACTAGCCATTGACACCACTGGGATAGAGACTCCCTGCCTTCAGTCTATACACACAGCCGCATTGTGTGGCACCTCTGCACCTGGGGGATCCCCAGCCCTGTAGCTGGAGACGGGGCAAGTTTCACTTTGCGTCAGGACCAGCTGGCAGTTCTCCCAATGCTTTCCAGACCTCCCTAGCTGCTGTCGTGGGCTGGACGGGGAGCTAAGCTTTCTCTCACTGGGATGAAATGTTGCTTCTTTGTTACTCACTACTATTTGAACGTGCTCTCTCTGGGATTTGTTTAGATGGTTTGCCTGACAAACCCAATCCCTGTCGTCATTCCATCATTTGCACTCACCATCGCTGGTCCTCTCTGTTTATCTTCTCCTGCAGTAGCTCTGAGGTCACTGGTGTTCAAACTTCAGGGGAACTACCAGGAAGCACTCGTTAAAAATGCAGATTCCAAGGTGCTGACCCCAGAGATTCCCACTCTGAAGGTCTGGGTGAAACTCAAGGATCCGTGTTCTAGACAAGTGACTCTGAGGCAGGAGGTTCATGAACACTGACTGCTCCAGCCTGGAAGCTTCTGGAAAGCTGGAAGCTCCTTCAGCTGCATTTTGTCCATACACTGTGGGTTCTCAGTGGGAATGAGCAGAGCTATTTTAAAGAAACAGATTCTTAGACTTTAGGAAGTTTTCTTCCCATCCACATACAAAGTTTATGATATCAGGTGTACAGGTGGGTACAGAATACCATGCCCCCAGGTTTCCAGAGAGAAGGACACATTTTGAAAGCTTTATCAGATGCAAATGTGAAAAATTCCTGCGTTTCCTGAGATTGGTCCTTATAAGCCTAAATATTCTGAGGATTTGAAACCATCTAAAAGGTTTATTGAAGTTTTCCCTCTCCATGGATGTGTTTACTGTTTATCAGGCAGACATAAACCTCCCAGTCACTCGGTCTGTTGAGAGGAGGAGTCTATCTTTATCAAAACCAAACCAACTTGTCTTTTAGCAGCAAACCATTCCAACTGTGGCAGGAAAATTTGGGGATGGTTATGTGGTTTTTAACTTTACTCTTTTTAATTTTACACGTGAACTCTTCAAGATCCAGATTGGTTTCCTTTTAAAATATGGTCCAAATTAATTTCTCCTGAGTTGATTAAAAAAGAGAGAGCAAGAAATTACTACCTTAAGAGACTCTGGCCTCAAGTCTTTTGATATTTGAGACATTTTTTTTTTATCCCCCAGGATGCAATCTTTCAGTAGCATGTAGGCAAGTTTCAAGTAGAGGAAAGAGTAATGAAAAATCTGATATAAAGGCTATAATTTCCTAAAGAAGTCTGTTAGTGATTAAGATCAAGTGCATGTCAGTCATCTTATATTTTTGGAACATCCACAGCATATAGAGGCTGTCCTGCATGCTTCCATGTGTGGAAAGTTGTATCCATTGTAATCAATTTTTCTAGTTAAACACATTTTAAAAAGCACATGAGGTATTTGCTAGATCTCACCTGCAGAATAACTTTAGTTATTTAATAGAAGACACCCCTGCCTGATCATATAAGACTTGGGCTTACATCCTATCTCTGTCTTGATGGGTCTCATTAACAGGGAGCCTATAACGAATGGGTAGAATATTTCTCATAGGTCCCACTTAGGGAGGTTGGAGAATCCAATGCAATGGCATATGTGAAAGAATTTCTGTAAAAGCATAAGAACACAATAATGTAGTTTAGAATAATACAACACAGTTTTTGAATAGAGTTTTTCGTATTAAATTCTGTAGGCGAGAAGAACATTCCAGCCTTAATGATGCCATTTCTTTTCCTTTATTCCAATTCCTCTAGAATTCTTGCACCATTATTTTGAGATGGAGTTACTGGATTCTGCTTTAAGATGAATGATAGTATTATCATTTAACTCATAAATGTGCTTCATCTCCTTTCCATTTCTCTTTCTTTTTGAAAATGGCTTTCTTTTAAATAGTAACCCACCAGCCCCTGGAAACGTCTCAGCAGATGTGAGTTCTCCCCATGCCAGTCAGTCAGAGTTAAAGGTAGTCAGCTGCTTCCTGCAAGCTGGGATGGAAGCAGTGAGTCTCACTCGCTCCTCACCCCCAGGTTCCTGAGTCTCATGATGCTCTCTCAGTTTCTCCTTTTTCCTGACCCCTTGGATGTGTACCCAGGCTTTTGAGGCCTGAGCAATAAATGTGGTCAGCAGGAGCTGTCTGGCTCCTCTTCCTCTTTCTGAATTTCAAATTGGACGTGAAAAGAGAGGCAGTTCTAAAATTCTTTTTTTTCCTGTTTACAGAAGTAATAGGAATTAATCATAGAAAATGTGATAAACATGGAAAAACACAAAGAAGAAATAAATTGTTCACTATTCCCTGAGTTGGGAAGATCCCCTGGAGCAGTGCATGGCAACCGACTCCACTATTCTTCCCTGGAGAACCCCAGGGACAGTGAAGCCTAGTGGGCTAAAGTCCATGGGGTCTCAAAGAGTTGGACATGACTGAAGTGACTTAGCATGCACATTCCAATATCTGGAGATAAACCTGATTAATATTTTAAGACTATCTTTCCAGTCTAATTTTCCATGTATATACACTCCTGTTTCAAGTATTGAAGATCAATAGGGTAAGTATGTTTTATACCTTGATTTTTTTTCTGTATTTAACATTTCCCCCATATCAAGTATTCTTCCCTAGCACATTCCCTAGGTGTTTTTGCTGAATTAACAAATTATTTTAATGGATATTAAAATATGTAATATTCTATTATATGAATATACTGAAGTGTATTTCATCAGTTACTTCTGTTTTCCATTTTAAAATAGAAGGCATGGGGAAAGGTGAGAAGTCATTTGATAACTATGACCACATTGAGGGAGGGAGAGACATCACTTGCAGAGAAGGTAGTTAAGCCATATGAAGGTCTCTATGGAGAAAGTCTGAGGGAAGGAGTGTGGAACTTTTAATAATGACTATGAATTTTTTAAACATATTTATTTTAATTGGAAGATAATTGCTTTACAATGTTGTGTTGGTTTCTGCCATACATCAACATGAATGAGCCATAAGTATACATACGTCCCCTCCCTCTTGAACCTCTGCTTCCACCCCATTCCACCCCTTTAGGTAGTCACAGAGTACCAGGCTGAGCTCCCTTCACTGTATAGCAACTTCCCATTAGTTATCTATTTTACACATGGTGATGTGTATATTTCAATGTTACTCTTCAATTCCTCCCACTCTCTCCTTCCCATACTATGAACAATGACTATGAAGTTTATGCCTGGACTTCATTTCAGATCACTCAGAGACTTCACCTATTAAACCTGAAATAATGTGGAAAGCAAATAGTGTCAGACTTTATTTTTCTGGGCTCCAAAATCACTGCAGATGGTGACTGCAGCCATGAAATTAAAAGACGCTTACTCCTTGGAAGGAAAGTTATCACCAACCTGGATAGTATATTCAAAAGCAGAGACATTACTTTGCCGACTAAGGTCTGTCTAGTCAAGGTTATGGTTTCTCCTGTGGTCATGTATGGATGTGAGAGTTGGACTGTGAAGAAGGCTGACCGCCGAAGAATTGATGCTTTTGAACTGTGGTGTTGGAGAAGACTCTTAAGAGTCCCTTGGACTGCAAGGAGATCCAACCAGTCCATTCTGAAGGAGATCAACCCTGGGATTTCTTTGGAAGGAATGATGCTAAAGCTGAAATTCCAGTACTTTGGCCACCTCATGCGAAGAGTTGACTCATTGGAAAAGACCCTGATGCTGGGAGGGATTGGGGGCAGGAGGAGAAGGGGACGACAGAGGATGAGATGGCTGGATGGCATCACGGACTCAGTGGACGTGAGTCTGAGTGAACTCTGGGAGTTGGTGATGGACAGGGAGGCCTGGCGTACTGCGATTTATGGGGTTGCAAAGAGTTGGACACGACTGAGCAACTGAACTGAACTGAACTGAATGTGGAAAGTGAGTCCTAATGTGACATCAGAAATAGTCACCCAGTCTGAATTAGCTAGTAAGAATGCTTTCAGTTGTAAGAAGCCCAATTCAAACTGATCTAAACAATAAGGATGTGTACTGTAATCATGAAAATCTGGAGGTAAGCTGGCCTTCAGGCATGGTTTGATCAAGCCTTTTATTTTATTTTTCTGCTGTTGCCACAGCTCTGTACTCCTTTATTACTGATTATATTCTCAGACTAGTTCCCCTAAGGGTCTTTGGATGGCAGCTATTGGCCATCAGAGCTATAGTACTTTCTTGTTCACAGAGAAGTAAGGAAGAGAACAAGAGAGAAGACTTGGTATGTCTTATAAAAGAAAGGAAGAATTTTTCCTGAAGACTTCCCCAAACTGCTCTTATATTTTGTTGGCTGCAATGAGCCCAGTCACTTCCACTCTGAAGCCAATTACTGACAAGGGTTATTAGGATTAACTCACATTAAACATCCAGGGTGAAATAATTTTTAATATGTGTACTACATTTCTGTGTAACAAGTAACCACAAAGCTTCAACAATAAGTATTCATTTAGCTATGTATCTATGTGTGAGCCGGAAATCATCTGATCTAGGATGGGCCTTACTGATATGACTTGGCTGGGTTGCGTCTGCTCATTTATCCCTCTGTCTCTGCTCCATGTAGCTTCTCCTCCAGGACCACAAGCACATTTTTTCTCATGGTAACAACAGGCATGAGAGAGGACGTGTGACAGCGTGCAAGGTCCATAAGTCTTTGGTTTGGAAGTAACACGCCATCTCTTCTGCTTCATTTTATTGGCCTAAGTGAGTCACATGGCTAAAGCTAAAGCAGAGTAGAAATATAATCTGGTTAGTGGAGGAACTTCAAAATCATAAGACAGAGGCTGTGGGCAGGGTTAAGAGTAGGGGGAGGTAAGTGAGTATTTGTCTTCAGTAAAAAGGTTGATGGAAACCAAGATATTTAATTAAGATTGAGTATATTTTAATGAAACATTTAAAAAATCAAAATTAATGCAAAAAATCCATCATAAACAAGCTAATAAAATTTTAAAGCAAGACAGGGTTAGTATGGGGAAGGGTAAAGAATTAGGACCCCAAACCATCAACCACCAGCCACAATGTTCCAGTTATAGGACTCTCATGCCCCAGTCTAAGGAGCTTAAAAATAACTCTTCTCTCTTGAGGCTTGCTGCCTGTTTCCTTCTAGGTCTGTAGCTTGAGTATCTGGTTATCCTGGATGTCTCTAAGAAATTTAATAGGAATGATTTCCAAAAAAATATTCTGAAGTATAAAATATTTCTTGAGTCTTCATTGGTAAAAAAGAAAACAAAACAAGGAAAGAAAATGGAGTTCCATCCAATGGTTCTTGTATATTAATCCATTTCTTGTTTGCTAGTTCAGAATTGATATAATTCCACAAAATTCAAAATTAGAGTAAAACAATGTTCTCTAGAGACTGAGTTTCATAATATTTCTAGGTTTTTAAATACGGTACATGTCTTGACAAAGTACAGTGAAAGTCTATTTGGCTCAACCACAAGTTACGCCATGGGTGCTTAACTTTTTATAAATGAGATTGGCTCAGGAATTCAAGAGCATGTGTTAGTGTGGGGAGACCTTGTGTTAGCGTGAGGAGGCCTTGCTCCCGTCTTGTGTGGTGACTGACATACTGGTTGGTCCCAGGACTGTGGATGTTGTCAGAAAGAAACAATTTCCCAAGTTCAGGTTCATAGGACTCATCCTGTGAACTTGTGTGGAACTGCCATATCCGTGGCTTGGCACAGGCATAATTATGGCATGGGAATTATTACACGAGAAATAATTTTCAAAGAAACTGGAAGGAAAAATTATTGGATCCAGAAATCTAGCTTAAAGATCTAGAGATACAACTTATTTTCCCTAAATTTGTCCCAGTGAGACTCATACGCTGGGTCATACGGGGTGGCACTCACCTTTCCACCTCATCAGACATCTGCAATCCAGCTGCACCCAAAGACTTAGAGAGAGGAGGGGATGGATGGGGGCGGGGCTGGAACCAAACCAAGGACAAACAGGAATCTTGTTATGTGATGAGAACTGATCAACGTGAAGTGATCCATTAGCCTCAAAATATTTCCTGTGATGGTCTGACAAGGAGCTGAAGATATTCACCTTGATAGTCATTTATATACGTAAGTAAAGCACTGAATATCCTAGGAGTCAAAAGGCAACACAGAAATTAACTCAGGTAGGAACTGACATGTGAGTTAATGCACAGAGCTGTGCATCCAGGGGGATGTTCAGCTGAGATGGAGAAAGAGAGTATAAATCCTTGAAAAGCTGGTGAAAGCCGGTGGAAGTTAGCAAGTAGCATGTGAGATTTTTGGAGAAAAGTATTTAGAGAGGCAGAAACAAAGCTGAGAACTTCAGAGGCCTCTATGGCAACAGACTAACATCAGTACAAAGCAAATTTAAAATATGGGATGGTAAATGTGATTTCTAAATAATCAATAAGATTTGGAGCAAATATAACAGATGAAAGGATAAGCCTAATCAAAATCAACACAGCCATTAAAAATAGTTACTTAGCATGATGCTGTATTTCCCCCCCTAAATTTCCCCTTTGAAATCTATTTTATATACAATCTTGAGTTATTCCTTAAAAAAAAAACCCAGATGTAATGATGACATTTTCTTGATTTAAAAAGTCTGTTGAGGAGCTCCCTGGCAGTCTAGTGATTAGGACTCATGGGTTTGATCCCTCGTCAGGGAACTAAGATCCTGAGCAACTGCATGGCACAGCCAAAAAAAAAAAAAGTTAGAATACTTACCTGTAAAATAAAACCACTAGCAAATATAGAAAGCTGAGAGTCTACAATGGCAACTGTGGGTGGTATAATCAAGTCTGAAGCAGAGAACATTCTGTAGATAATTGCCATGCTGCATACATATAACATGTAAAAGTTTGTTGAATATTCACCGTCTACAAGCTAAACTTTGTAGACTTTCTGAATGACATAAAGTTCTCTTTAAAATCAGGCTTTATCCTACTTCATTAAAAATCTCTAGTGAATATTTAATGAGGGCCTACTGGGTACTATTTCAGGATCTGTATACACTGGTTAAAAAAGAAAAAAAGCAAAGTAAAAAAACCACCCCCTTCCCGTGCTCCCCACATGGTAGCCTCTAGTTATCCTCTTGCTGAGCCCTTCTCACACCCTTCTTATCATTTGCCCAGGAACTCCTACTCATCCGTCAAGACCCAATCTGCACATAGCTCTTCTCTGTAGGCTTCCACCACAGGCCAAGTAGAAATAATTGCCCTCTTTTCTGTCATCAAATAGCTTGATAGTTGATATTTCAAATATAAGACTCAGGCTTTTGTTCCTATTATGAGTTGATTATCTATCTCTTGAATTGGTTTGCAAAACCAGTGCCAAGTGATGGCCTGAAAAACAGTAGGTAATAACTGACCATAAGGAAATGAGGTCAGAAAAGAATGAAGGAGACAAACAGCTGCACACGAGGAAGTAAAAACCCGAGAGTGAGGGCCTGGAGTGAACACGGGAGCAAAGAGTGAGGAGAGAGAGAAGCCTTTGGCTCGAGTTGTCCATTAGGGTGGGTCCCAGAGTTGTAGGTCCTGGTGGGATGTTTTGGAAGGTCCACTTCTGACCAGAGGAATATGGGAAATAAGCCAGGAGTTGACACTGAACTGTCAGGAGCAGAGTTCTGTCTGCTCAGTACTGTGAACAAGCCCCAAGCACTGCGCTAAGCTCTGGGGAGATGTGACAAGGAATTGTGCTAGAAAAGCAAGTGGCTGCGTGTGAGTGTGGCACATGTGCATGTGAATATGTGTGTGCATACATGTGTGTGTGTGCATACATGTGTGTGTGCATATATGTGTGTGTGCATATGTGTGTGTGTGTGTTCGCTTGTGCGTGTGTATATGTGTATGTGTGTCCAGGGCAGCAGGGAGTAGAGAGAAGAGGCTATAACACAGTAAAGTTTAAAGTAGTTGAGAAAAGAGAAAATTAAAGAAAATATTGGAAGGAATCTCCAAGTATGGCTGTGTCCACCTAGCTTTCTCTCCTGTGTAATTTGGCCTCTGTGTGTGTGTGTGTGTGTGTGTGTGTGTGTGTGTGTGTTTGGGAGGATGGGTAAGGAGCAGGGAGAGAGTTGCCTTGTGTCCTATGAAAGAAAATGTATAGAAGCGATTGTGACTGAGAGTGGGGATAGAACTGCTCGTGAGGTAAGTAAGACAGAAAAACATGCCCCCAGATTCAGGTCAGGAAACAAGGGGAGCAGCGAGGGGACAGTCCCCTGGCCATCTCATTCTTTTTGTAGCAGAGCTCCAGAAACATTCCTGCCTTAGCTCGTTGATCATTTCATTTCCCAGGGGGATTAGGAGGAATTAAGGAAGCCACTCCCTTCGATAAATTTTAATGAACAAGGCAGCATTCCCGTTCATGCGGTGCTAATTATGGACACCTTGGGAGAAAGTCTGAGATAGCTGGTGAGGGAAATGCAGACACACAGTGTTTATGAACTCCAAATTGGTGGAGTGCTGATTGCTTAAAATTCAGGGGAAAGATGGACATGATTCTATAGCCCAGGAGTTTGCAAGAGGGGGAGGCTCAAGAAGACCTCATGAGCTCACACCTGGGACTCAGGTTGTGTCATGACCCCTGATATTATAAAAAATAAAAGGCAGCCCCCTCGTACTCCAAACAGAGCAGCTGTCTAAAGGGGCAGGTGCAAAAACTGGGAAGAGAAGCATATAGTCAAGATAGAAGGGACTTGGCAAATTTAAGGATAGTGTCAGAAATGCCACACACAGAAAAGAGCTGAGGCCTGAACAGCGGCTGAAGTCCGGAGCCATATTAAGTCAGAAGTTCATGGTAAGAGTTTGGGTGACAAGAAAGCCCCCAGTGGTTAAGAGCATGGGCTCCTGCCTTCCACCAGCAGCATTTACCTCATGTGGCACCAGTGGTAAAGAACTCACCTGCCAATGCAAGAGAGATAAGTGACATGGGTTCAGTCTCTGGGTCCTGAAGATCCCCTGGAGGAGGGCATGGCAATCCACTCCAGTATTCTTGCCTGGAGAATCCCCGTGGATAGAGGAACCGGGCAGATGGGGTCGCAAAGAGTCGGACAAGACTGACGCAGCTTAGCACAGCACAGTACCTATCCCATAGGGTTGTCTAGAGAGTTACACAAAATCCTGTGTATTAAACACGTGGAACAGTGGCTGGGGAGGCATCTACGAGTGCCCGAGGCCACCTTTGTCCTTAAAGGCACCAGGGACGTGGTGCCATCTGAACCAGACAGATGCAACCCCCAGCCTTCTGAAGCTTCCATTCACGAGGGAGCAGCACAGGCTACCATGAGAGTGACTGGCTGGGGCAGAGGGCGTAGGGGAGGGGGCGTTGCTTATATGAGGAAGAGACGTTTAAACTGAGAAGGGGAGAGGGGGTGAGAGGGCAGAGCAGTAGAGTGGGCTCCTGCTGAGTGGGGTAGGGAACTGAAAGCTGACCATGATTGGGGGGCATGGACAGCAGAGCAAATGACTGAGAGAAAGCAGAACTTGTGCCCTTTCTGTTTCATTTCAGCCTTTGGGGCCATTAAGAGTAAAGTTGAGATGGAAACAACCTAAGTATTGGAGAGGGAAATCAAAAGAGCGCTAGCCCTTGCAGAGAAGAGCAAGGCCTTGCCCTGAGCCCACTGGCTCCTGGCTTCCTAGCCTTCCTTCCCTTGTCAGACTGGCCGTGTCTCATGCTCTGTGCAGGAGCGTCTGCTTTGAACTTGGGATTTCTCTGACATTTCAATTTTTATTTTAAAAAGTTGTTATCGGGACTTCCCTGGAAGTTTCATGGTAAGACCCCTTGCTTCCACTGCAGGGGGCATAGGTTCGACTCCTAGGGAACCAAGATCCCACATGTGGCATGGTGCAATCAAAAGCTAGAAACAAACAAAAATAGAGGGAAAAGGTGTCAAGCAGAAAACAGAAACACTTCCAAGTAGCGGTTTTTAGAAAAAGCTTTGTGGAAGTTAGGCACACAGATTGAGGAAATCGTCTTAAATGGGAGTTCACACTTGTTGGAAATTGTTTCCCAAAACATGCCAGGGAAACTGTGTTCTGTAACAAGTAGAGTATTGAACCTGGTCCAAGCTTTAGGTCTGGACTAGCCGTTTGCTTTTAGGACCAAATTTTAGGCAGCCATTTCCTTGTGAGGTAGGAGTACATTTTTGATAAAAGGTCTAGTGGCCACTGTGAATTTTTTAAACTTGAAAAGCACGAGAAGGAGGGGTGGATATACAGAGATATTTGTTTCAGCATAGCTTGGAGAGATTTGAAGCTGGAAGCCATCCACCAGCAGGGGATGAAGCACTGTGGGGATGCTGTTCTAGACGGTGGTCCAGGATGTATACTTAAGTGTGCACAGCTCCCTGTGCAGTAAAGGAGCACTGCTTCCAAATTCATCTAAAGAAACAACAAAACAGCTTGATTTTGTGCATGTGTGTTATTATCGCGTTGCACAAGCATGGATAGAAGTATTACCCCAGGAAAGTAAGGCTGAAAGGGTGTTGTGTTCATCTCTCAGTCATGTCCAGCTCTTTGTGACCCCATAGACTGTAGCCCTCCAGGCTCCTCTGTCCATGGGATTTTCCAGGCAAGAATACTGGGGTGGGTTGCCATTCCTTTCTCCAGGGGATCTTTCCGACCCAGGGATCAAACCCAGGTCTCCCACACTGCAGGTGGATTCTTTACCATCTGAGTCACCAGGAAAGAGTGTCAGAAAGGGAGAAATAATTTATGTGACCGTGGGCTCTTTTATGTGTGTGTGTGTTAGTCGCTCAGTCGTGTCCGACTCTTTGCGACTCCACAGACTGTAGCCCACAGGCTTCTCTGTCCATGGAATTCTCCAGGCAAGAATACTGGAGTGGATTGCCGTTCCCTTCTCCAGAGGAACTTCCCAACCCAGGAATCGAACCCTGTTCTCCTGCCTGGCAGGCAGATTCTTTACTGTTTGAGCTACAGGGAAGTCTTCCCAGGGATCAAACCCAGGTCTCCCACACTGCAGGTGGATTCTTTACCATCTGAGTCACCAGGAAAGAGTGTCAGAAAGGGAGAAATAATTTATGTGACCGTGGGCTCTTTTATGTGTGTGTGTGTTAGTCGCTCAGTCGTGTCCGACTCTTTGCGACTCCACAGACTGTAGCCCACCAGGCTTCTCTGTCCATGGAATTCTCCAGGCAAGAATACTGGAGTGGATTGCCGTTCCCTTCTCCAGAGGAACTTCCCAACCCAGGAATCGAACCCTGTTCTCCTGCCTGGCAGGCAGATTCTTTACTGTTTGAGCTACAGGGAAGTCTGGCTCTTTTATAAGTATGTTAAATAAGTATGAATTATTTCTATGAAAATCTGACTTTACATTAAGAGAACAATTTGAATCAGATGGCAAAAGGAAGAAGAAACAAGGAAAAATGTCTTTGTGATTTCACCTCCTATTTATAACATAGAACTACATTTTAAAGTGATGGGCTGTGAGATAAAATCACCAAAGCTTTCTCTTTCTCGTGAGTCTTTGGGAGAATTAAAGAACACACCATGCTGATCCAACAGCTGTGGGTCCTCTGGTCACGACTGCCTGCACCCAAGAATGCATTTCGTGTGGTTTGAGAAGTCAAAGCCAACTCTATCTAGAGGACCACCCACTTTCCAAACGCTGGATCTTTAACAATGTCTCTGCCACTTCACAAAATCTGTGACCTTGACGCTCTTCCAAAAAAAGGTCGTTTCATGCCTGTCTGACAAGAGCGTGGCTCCTGCAGCTGGAGGTCTGAGTTGAACTGCCAGCTCTGTTGTGTGGGAGTTGCTTGAGTTGGCACGTTGGTTGATCTCTCTGCACTTCATGAAATAGAGATCTTACTGGTTCTTAACTCAGGGTCTTATGAGAATGAAACAAGTTAAAATTAGTACAGTTAATATGAATACATTGGGCTTCCCTGGTGGCTCAGTTGGTAAAGAGTCTGTCTGCAGTGCAGCAGAACCGGGTTTGATCCCTGGGTTGGGAAGATCACCTGGAGAGGGAAAAGGCAACCCACTCCAGTATTCTTGCCTGGAGAATCCCATGGACAGAGGAGCCTGGAGGGCTACTGTCCATGGGATCATGAAGTCAGACATGACTGAGTGACTAACACCCACAATATTAATACATTAAAAGAGGCTTAGAGCAGCATCTGCCATGTACTGTTACAGACATTGCTTGTCTGAATTTCCATTCATCTCTCCAGAGTCATTCTGGGCATCACGTCTCTCCAGGACAGAGCTTTTTGCTCTTTCCTCTTGTTCCCTCAGCAGCCTGCCCAGTGTCCTGGGTACATTTTGTCCCACGATTCTCTCTAGTAAATTGTCCACCCTTACCTCTTACTCTTGGACTTTGAGTAATTAGACGGCAGGACTCAAGATCCCTTCATCTCTGAGTGGCCAGCATTCGGCACAGCTCCCAGCATGGAGTAGAGGCTAAATTGATAATGAAGGGATGGAAGCAATAGCGGAAGGATAAATTTGTCCCAATTTAGCTCAGTTCAGTCGCTCAGTCGTGTCCGACTCTTTGCGACTCCATGAACTGCGGCACACCAGGCCTCCCTGTCCATCACCAACTCCTGGAGTTCACCCAGACCCACGCCCAAGGAGTCAGTGACGCCATCCAGCCATCTCATCCTTGGTCATCCCCTTCTCCTCCTGCCCCCAATCCCTCCCAGCATCAGAGTCTTTTCCAATGAGTCAACTCTTCGCATGAGGTGGCCAAAGTACTGGAGCTTCAGCTTTAGCATCATTCCTTCCAAAGAAATCCCAGGGTTGATCTCCTTCAGAATGGACTGGTTGGATCTCCTTGCAGTCCAAGGGACTCTTAAGAGTCTTCTCCAACACCACAGTTCAAAAGCATCAATTCTTCTGCGCTCAGCCTTCTTCACAGTCCAACTCTCACATGCATACATGACTACTGGAAAAACCATAGCCTTGACTAGATGAACCTTAGTGGGCAAAGTAATATCTCTGCTTTTGAATATGCTATCTAGGTTGGTCATAACTTTTCTTCCAAGGAGTAAGCCTTTTAATTTCATGGCTGCAGTCACCATCTGCAGTGATTTTGGAGCCCCCCAAAAATAAAGTCTGACACTGTTTCCACTGTTTCCCCATCTATTTCCCATGAAGTGATGGGGCCAGATGCCATGATCTTCGTTTT
>SJXQ01008545.1:59440-87248 GCA_006408695.1 Aepyceros melampus | reverse complement strand
TAGACAAGGGTGTGGTCCTAGTGTGATTAGATTGACTAGTTTTCTGTGAGTATGGTTTCAGTGTATCTGTCCTCTGATTCCCTCTTGCAATACCTACCATCTTACTTGGGTTTCTCTTACCTTGGGCGTGCGGTATCTCTTCACGGCTAAGGCACAGGCCGCTGCCATGAGCGGTGCACTAAGGCACGGGTGGCTGCCGAGGGGAGCCACCCCGCGCCCGAGGCCAGGGGCGGCGGCTGGGGGAAACCACCCTGCGTCCGAGGCCAGAGGTGGCACCTGAGGCCAGAGGCGGCGCCCGAGGCCAGGGGCAGTGGCTGGGAGGAGCAACCCAACATCCAAGGAGCTGTGGCCGCGCAGGCGAAGGAGGGCCTAGAAGAACTATCCCACGTTGAAGGTCAGGAAGGGCGGTGGTGTGAAGATATCCCTCATCCAAGGTAAGGAGCAGCGGCTGCACTTTGCTGGAGCAGCTGTGAAGAGATACTCCATGCCCAAGGTAAGAGAAACCCAAGTAAATCTGTCCCACAGACCTTTATTTAGGCTGCTTCCAAATACCTCAGGGACCCACAGTGCTGTGCGCATGTTGATACACCTGTTACCACCTACCTGTTATAAGTGCAAGTCATCTAACATATCTTTGGACAGTCATGTTCCAACTTGAATTGCATGTTTCTTGGGTCTTGGTGTATATTTACTTTGTTTGGTGTGTTTTTCAGTTGCCCACTAAGAGAGTTCTAGCCTGACTATTTTTTGCCAAGTGGGATGGGAGAAGGCCAAAGTCTTTGACTGTGTGGATCACAACACACTGTGGGAAATTTTTAAAAGGATGGGAATATCAGACCACCTGACCTGCCTCCTGAGAAATCTGTATGCAGGTCAAGAAGCAACAGTGAGAACTGGACATGGAACAACAGGCTGGTTCCAAATAGGGAAAGGAGTACGTCAAGGCTGTATACTGTCATCCTGCTTATTTAACTTATATGCAGAGTACATCATGAGAAACACTGGGCTGGAAGAAGCACAAGCTGGAATCAAGATTCCCAGGAGAAATACAATAACCTCAGATACACAGGGAGAAGGAAATGGCAACCCACTCCAGTATTCTTGCCCAGAGAATCCTGTGGACAGAGGAGCCTGGTGAGCTGCCGTCTATTGGGTCGCACAGAGTTAGACACAACTGAAGTGACTTAGCGGCAGCAGCAGCAGATACACAGATGACATCACCCTTATGGCAGAAAGCAAAGAAGAACTAAAGAGCCTCTTGATGAAAGTGAAAGAGGAGAGTGAAAAATTTGGCTTAAAACTCAACATTCAGAAAACTAAGATCATGGCATCTGGTCTCATCACTTCATGGCAAATAGATGGGGAAACAATGGAAACAGAGACAGATTTTATTTGGTGGGGGGGGGGCTCCCAAATCACTGCAGATGGTGACTGCAGCCATGAAATTAAAAGATGCTTGCTCCTTGGAAGAAAAGCTATGACCAACCTAGACAGCATATTAAAAAGCAGAGACACTACTTTGCCGACAAAAGTCAGTCTAGTCAAAGC
The DNA here is from genome assembly GCA_006408695.1 of Aepyceros melampus. Lineage (NCBI taxonomy): Eukaryota > Metazoa > Chordata > Mammalia > Artiodactyla > Bovidae > Aepyceros > Aepyceros melampus. The sequence continues at coordinate 85,700 of SJXQ01008545.1, read as the reverse complement.
TGTTTTTTCCAGTAAGTCATGTATGAATGTGACAGTTGGATTATAAAGAAAGCTGAGCACTGAAAAATTGATGCTTTTGAACTATGGTGTTGGAGAAGACTCTTGATAGCCCCCTGGACTGCAAGGAGATCAAATTAGTCAATTCTAAAGGAAATCATCCTGAATATTCATTGGAAGGACTGAAGCTGAAACTCCAATACTTTGGCCACCTGATGAGAAGAACTGACTCACTGGAAAAGACCCTGATGTTGGGAAAGGTTGAAGGTGGGAGGAGACGAGGATGACAGAGGTTGAGATGGTTGGATGGCATCACTGACTTGATGGACGTGAGTTTGAGCAAGCTCTGGGAGTTGGTGACAGACAGGGAAGCCTGGCGTGCTGCAATCCATGGTCGCAAAGAGTCGGACACAAATGAGTGACTGAACGACTGAACTGAACTGAACTGGGATGGGAGCCTTTAGGAGGGAAGAAGCCTGGAGGTGGCTTTTCTTGGGGTGTCCTAATGACAGTGACCAGAATCTCAGGGGTGTTTTCAGATTCCGCAATATAATGAGAGAAAAGGAACCAACTCCTTAAATGAAAAACTTTCAGTCACCTTGATCCAGGTCCATGTGTCAGTTTCATTTCTTTTCATCAACTCCTCCCCTTTGATGGGGTACTGAAGTGAAAACGATTAGGAAACAATTAGGCTACTTAAAAGGGACCTTGTTAGGAAGAGATTCATTTCAAATATCCCTTTAGACAGTCATGAAATCCTTTTGGCCAAGCCAAAAGTTTGAATTAAGTCTGTAAGGTGCAAATGCATACCATCCCTATTCCATTTAAAGATAAAATATTACATGACATAGTAAAAGGGCTCAGATGAACAGTCTCTTGTTTATTAGGTTATGGGGGCAGGGGAGGGTTTGCACAAAATGCTTTCCGTTTCCTAGGACACAGAAACTAGATATAATATCAATCTGTTATAAATAAACACCCTGTCTCCTCCAACATTCATCATTGCTTCTGACTAGTCAACTCAATCTGTAAAAGCGAGATTACTTGAAAACCCTGTCCTAGATTCTAAAGCTGAATAAGATATACTGATTATACAAATATTTTAATGTCACTATATATCTTAATACAATAACATTCATGTCTAGAGTACATGTCTGTCTGGAAAGCCTGCCCAGAGCCAGATCTATTTATTTAAATCGGGGTAGGCAGAGGGCCATGCTGGCAGCCACTCAGCTCGTCATGCTTGCATGGTTGAACATAGATAATAATAATTTTGGGTGCACACAAGAAGATTTCTCAAAGGAGGGAATTAACTCCTGTGTTTACATTATGAATCAGCAAGGAACTATTTCAGATGCTGAGACCAACAGCAGGCATAGCGGGTTTCTTCTCTTTAGATTTCAGGCACACGGGGAGATCCTATTAGAATTTCAGACTCAGATTCTAATTTCTAGGAATTCTAGTTTATAACGAAGTGATGAAAGGGCTGGTTTCCCAGGGTCTATAGCTGGTTATTCCCATGAAGAAGAGATTTGACCAGCCTTGCTACCTTGGGTGGTTTGTCCAAGGGCTCAATAGCCACTTGGGAACAAGTCTAACAGTTCCCTGGAGAGGAGAAAGGCCATCCTTATGTCAGATCCCTTTTTCTGCCACAAAACAGTCCAGAATGAGAAGCTGCTTTGGGGTTCACAGAGGACTGTCACAAGAGAAGAGTTACATGCTCTGCAAGAAATATTTGGCTTGTTTCAGATGAGATTCTTTTAAACCATTCAGATTCTTTTAAACCATACCTTCTGGGACACTGCGATTTTGTTGGCAGCTCTGTCCTGGAGGAAATGTCTTCTTTGGGGCGTTGTGAACTAGTTAGTAAATCTTCATTTACGTTTTATTGGGAGAAATGCATTTCTTATTTTACTCAAGGACAACTTTATGCACCTTTTGATAACACACACTAACTGCTACAGACTGAATGCTTGGGTCCCTCCGAAATTCTTACGTTGAAGCCCTAAATCCCAAGGTGGGGAGTTATGGAAGGTGGGGCTGTGGGAAATAACTAAGTTCGGGTGAGGTCATTACGGTAGAGCCCCCATGATGGGATTAGTATTCTCACACGAAGAGGAGACTAGAGTGCCCCCACCACTATGTAAGGACACAGCAAGCCAGAAAGTGGTTCTCAGCAGACATTCTGCAGGCACCTTGATCTTGGACTTTTCCACTTCCAGGACCTGAGAAATAAGTGTTTACTGTTTAAGCAACGCAGGCTATGGCATTTTGTTATGGCAGCCCGAACTGATAAGAAGACCACACAATAAACAGAAAAAAAGACTCATTTAGATTTAAAAGTGCTAATCGGTTTTGATGTATGTTTTTAAATTGCTTCTAATTGGCACTAGCATTAATGAGACCAAGGGTAATATTTGAGTTATCTCGAACCCTAAGTGACTCTTGTGATATTATATTCCTATGAAGAAAAAGAATTAGCCAAACTTAATAAAGATGAATAAATTGTAAAACCAGTACCGCCAGAGACCAAAGATGAGTTCAGTTCAGTTCAGTTCAGTTGCTCAGTCTGTCCGACTCTTTGCGACCCCATGAATCGCAGCACGCCAGCCCTCCCTGTCCATAACCATCTCCCAGAGTTCACTCAGACTCACGTTCATCGAGTCCGTGATGCCATCCAGCCATCTCATCCTCTGTCGTCCCCTTCTCCTTCTGCACCCAATCCTTTCCAGCATCAGAGTCTTTTCCAGTGAGTCAACTCTTCGCATGAGGTGGCCAAAGTACTGGAGCTTCAGCTTTAGCATCATTCCTTCCAAAGAAATCCCAGGATTGATCTCCTTCAGAATGGACTGGTTGGATCTCCTTGCAGTCCAAGGGACTCTCAAGAGTCTTCTCCAACACCACAGTTTAAAAGCATCAATTCTTCTGTGCTCAGCCTTCTTCACAGTCCAACTCTCACATCCATACATGACCACAGGAAAAACCATAGCCTTGACTAGACGGACCTTAGTCGGCAAAGTAATGTCTCTGCTTTTGATTATGCTATCTAGGTTGGTCTTAACTTTTCTTCCAAGGAGTAGGCGTCTTCTAATTTCATGGCTGCAGTCACCATCTGCAGTGATTTTGGAGCCCCCCAAAAATAAAATCTGACACTGTTTCCACTTGGCATCCTCAAAATGATTTTATAAGTTTAAGCATGATCTCTGAAAAAAGGTTGTTTGAATACAGCTTTATTTAACTGGCCAGAAAAAGGGGCGGCTTGAGCAGCAACTTGCTGATTACATAGAGATCAGTTATCTGTTTCCTAACAGAGAGTGGAGGCTGATGGCAGAAAGCAGATAAGCTTTGGTGGGGAGGGTGATTAAGGAAAGGTCAAGAGGCTGGGGAAGGCAGCAGAGGATGTGTTACCCGAGGAAGACCTTGGGGCCTCCTGGAGCTGCCCTTCTGAGCAGTGGAGAGAGAAGGCAGGGTCAGCTTCAGGTCATGTTTGCTTGTTCCCAATTCTTCCTGCATCTTATTTGTACTTGTCTGTTCGGGAGGCCATCCTGATGTGATGGCTATGTGGGGATGCGATCAAAGTCTAAATCTGTGTTTGAATCATGATAGAAATCTCAATTTCATTTTTAAATCACTCCAGATAGCAGAGTGTGAAATTCATTTCTAGTAATATTTGTCTGGAGTCTCATGTGTTCTCTTGAAGAAGATTGCAGTCATCCTGGCCTTTCCTTTCAATTGATCTCATTTGCATTCTCTTCTTTACCCATAGTGTTGAATCAGTGGCTTGTGAACAGAATTAATTTGTGTGTTCAAACTAAAACACCTTTGTAGACATTCAAGCTTTTCAGACATTTATTGGATTGGTGTCTGACAGAACAAATATAGCAAATATAATTACTTGTAATGGCAATTTAAAAACATCGAAATTATTTATAGTATGGAGAAGGCAATAGCAGCCCACTCCAGTACTCTTGCCTGGAAAATCCCATGGATGGAAGAGCCTGGTAGGCTGCAGTCCATGGAGTCGCTAGGAGTCGGACACGGCTGAGCGACTTCACTTTCACTTTTCGCTTTCATCCATCGAAGAAGGAAATGGCAACCCACTCCAGTGTTCTTGCCTGGAGAATCCCAGGGACGGGGGAGCCTGTTGGGCTGCCATCTATGGGGTCGCACAGAGTCGGACACGACTGAAGTGACTTAGCAGCAGCAACACAGAACTAACATCTTATTAATTAAGAGAATTTAGGCAAAAAGTCACCATTTGAAAACAAAAAAGTCACCCTTTGAGAAAACAGGGAAAAGTGACGTGCCTACCTATAACATGTATTGCAATTAAATGTGTAGCTCTAAATATTTATATTAATTAAAATATAACCAGCTGAATTTGTACTTTATGTTAAAATATAACTGCTTGACTTTTTTAGTCCAAAAGTAATGAGCAAAACTTGACACATATTATACTTAAAATCTGTTCATTGTATTGCATACAAAATATACCAAAGAAAGAATAAAAAGATAATGAGAAGAGTAGAAAAATAAAATTGTGATGGATTTTGATTTGAATTTCTCTAGTTGGCAAGCCTAATTGTGATGTTACCACTCTCTTTTAATAACAGTATAGTGATATGCTATTTAATATATATTTTAAAATAGGATTTTAAAAAACTGTGTTTTTATAAAATATAGTTTTTTATATTTTTATATAAAATATGGTTCTAAAAATACAGTTTTTATAAAACTAAAAAAGAGTTTTGTAGCACTTTACAGTTTACAAAACCTTGTGATCCACCTGACCTTATTTACACTGGGACTCCAGAACTTTCAGGGTGCCCTGTCTTTTGAGTGGAGGTAGGTTTCCAGCAGAGAGGAATTGTCTCCCTGGGGATGCCGGGAGTGTCCCCCACTGTTTCAGAGCCCAGAGAAATCCTGCCACCACAGCAGGAGGTAGCAAGCTGGATGACTTTTCTGGCAAAAGGGACAGTAAGACTGAATTCTCAGATTCTTCTCCTCCTCCCTAGCTCAGCTGGAAAAGCCCTGTAGGACAGAGGAAACAGGCTGTAAGAGTATAGCTCTTTGCCAAGGGCGGGGGCCCTAGAGAATCTTCGGCAAAAGTGTAGTCGAAATTAATAATAATAGTAAAAGCACAGCCAGGAACTTAGGCACAACTGTGAGCAAGATCAGTGTGTCCATTTCAGGCCTGCAACTCCTTCTGCTTCCCATCACTTTCAACCTAGAGATGCCCGTAGCTGGGCTGGTTGTGGTCACAGGGACCCTTTTACCATTTGGGGGCTGCAACCCTTCCTGGGCTGAGGATTTGAATAGACCACCTTGACCCTGTACAGAAAAGCCTGATGGTAGGCTGGGGTCACCTCCAGGACACACTATCCAGTAGAATGTCACCCCTGTGAGGACAGGCAGTTGTCTCTGTCATGTTCGGCATTGTATGCCAGGCTATTTATTCAGTGCCTGGTACATAACAGGTGCCCAACCAGTCTTTGTCAGACAGGCACTCACACTTTGATATTCTAAATCCTGGGGAGTAACCAAGCACCCACCCCAATAGAAAATCCACCCCTTATTAACATAAGAAGAGAACAAAATAAAGAAACCTGTAAAATGGAATTCTACTTGACAATAAATAGAATAAAATTTTCCATTTGTAGTGGTGCTAGTGGTAAAGAACCCACCTGCCAGTGCAGGAGACTTAGGAGACTCGGCTTTGATTCCTGGGTCAGGAAGATCCCCTGGAGAAGGGCATGGCAACCCACTCCAGTTTTCTTGCCTGGAGAATTCCATGGACAGAGGAGCCTGGTGGGATATAGTCCATAGTGTTGCAAAGAATCGGACATGAGTGACCTATTACAATATTGTATTAGTTTTGGGTGGATAGCAAAGTGATTCAGTTATACATATATTTCAGACTGAAGCAACATAGCAGGTATATGGCAACCTGGATGGGCTTGGAGGGCATTATGCCAAAAGAAATAAGTCAGAGAAAGGCAAATATCTGTATGATATCATTTATATGTGGATTTGTATGATATCATTTATATGTGTATTACTAGTTTGCTATACAACAAACTAGTCAATATAACAAAAAAGAAGCAGGCTCGCAGATGCAGAGAATTAAACTAGTGGTTACCAGGGACAACATGGGGTAGCGGAGTAAGAGGTACAAACTATTATGTACAAAATAAGATACAGGGATACATAGTACAACGCTATGTCAATATTTTGGAATATAGTCAATATTTTATAATTGTACATGGAGTATAATTCTTAAAAATTGTGAATCACTACATTGTACACTGGTAGCTTACATAATATTGCACATCAGTTATACTTTAACAGCAACAATAAAGAATTCTGTAGAAGCTGCTTGAGTAAAATACAGTCTGATTTTTCCTGCCAGTACCTAGAGCTCACTAAATTTAACTGAAATGACCTAACACCATGTCAAAACATTTACATATGCCTTTCTAATCAAAAGCCTAGGATTGCAGAAAGGCCTTAGCATGCTTTGAGCACCTTGTTTGATCACCACAAATTCTAGGCTTGCCCATGACATTGTTTTGACGGTGATTTTATAGCTGGAGCCGGGCCTGCCCATCAAACCCGGCTTAGCCCTTGCTTCCTGGCTTGCCTACTGGCTCAGGTGACCCACTACATAATCCCAGTAAGCCCTGGCCTTGACAACCTTGGGCAAGGTTTAAAGGAATGGTGACCACAAACAAGGCTAGGTCCAGCGTGAGTTTGGGCTTGTCTACTGAGCGATCCTATGACATCTCTGTCGATAACAGTCAGACCTGCCAGGCTTACTGGGAACACAAGTGCTCGGCGTGTGTGATATATCTGCCATGATCCCTTTCTAAGAGTCACTTGCATTTCAGACAGAGAAACACGCTCAGAGCTGGGTATCAGTTGGTGAGGCACCGGCATTCCACAGTCAGTTGAGTTAATCCCTTGCAGAGGTCCCGGAGATATTTCCACTGCTGCTGTCTTCTCTTCTAAACTGGTCATCCGAATATGATAAATTTGAGTTTTACTGCTAAGATTAGCTATTCCGTCAGCCCTCGCCCTGTGAAGTGAGGTGGTTTTGAACATGCATGTTAAAGAAGTGAAAGGAAGGCAAGTCTTGGCTGTACCATCTAAAATGTGATTGCCTCCGTGGGTAAGTCAAGAGGCTTCCTTTGAACAGGAAACGTGGATGTCTTCTCAAAGCCTACATGAAGTGCAAAGACAGAGGAAGCTTCCAGACTGTGCAGGTTTGTGTCTTTCAGATCCTCTTCTCACAGGGGAATTGCTCTTTTTTTAAACTGAAGCATAGGTGACCTATTACAATATTGTATTAGTTTTGGGTGGATAGCAAAGTGATTCAGTTATACATATATTTCAGACTATTTTCCATTATGGGTTATTATAAGACATTGAAAATACTTCCCTGTGCTATATGGTAAATCCTTGTTGCCTCTTTGTTTTATGTATAATAGTGTGTATCTGTTATTCTCATACTTTTAAAATTAATTTTTATTGAAGTATAGTTGCTTTACAATGTGGTGTTAGTTTCTATTGTACATTGAAGTGAATCAGCTATATGTTTACATATAGATCCCTCTTTTTTGAATTTCCTTCCCACTTATGTCACAGTAGATGAAAAGACAGTCCTCAGAATGGGAGAAAATATTGCAAATGAAGCACTTGACAAGGGATTCATCTCCCGAATAAACAAATAGCTCATGTAGCTCAATATATATAAACAACCTAATCTCATATTCTTAATTTCTCTCTCCCCTGCTTCCCTTTCCCCTTCGGTAACCATGGTTTTGTTTCCAGGGAAAATTACTCTTATTGACAGGGTTGGGTGGGAACTGTTGAGTAGCACAATGGACCGTGTATTGCCCTTGAAGGGGGAGTCATCCTGCGAGGCCAGGGCCCAAGTGATGGGCATCGACCCCATGCTCAGCACTGGGTCACCAGACCAGATCACATAACCTCAGTCTAAAGCAGTCAGTTGATCCAGGTCAGGTCATGTAGTGTCAGCCTTCACTGGTGAGTTGAACTTACTCCGTCCACCATCCCTGTGCAGCTGTTCCCAGGTGTGGCATCCTGGAGGAGCATGGGCCAGAAACCCAGCATGTCTTATGACTCCCCTCTTGGGTGGAGAGAAGGATTGCAGAACAACCAGGGCCCTCAGAGATAAGAGGAAAGAAATATGATTTTAGGGACATGAGGGCATGCTGAAAATTCTGAGGTTTCGGTGTAGAGCTGCTTGTTGTTCAGTTAGGTTCTTTCTTGCTGGGCCTTGGATATGGGACCTGTGTCAGGCACTGTCCTTGGTGTTGGGGACACAGCAGTGATGAGGAAGCTCCTAGTTAGTGAAGGATGTAGACAAGCAGATGTCAGTACGTGCAAATAGAAGCCTGGTCAAACGATAAGAGAAAGAGGGAAAAGGAGAGCCAGGCACTGTGGGGTAACTGAGTGGGGTTTACGTAGTCCCCAGGGTAAGAAGGTGCAGGAAAGCTTCACAGGGAGGAAATGTCACAGCCAAGTATTAAAGAAGTGGACGTTTGTCAGGCAAGTGGGTTTGATGGGGGGGTGACATCTGAGGCAGAAGGACAGCTTGAGTCCCGGGGAATCAAGATCAAGTCAGGGGACTGGCTGTCATGTGGGGGGCCTTAGGTGTTCCCAAGAAGAGAGGGTGAGTTTAGGGAAGAGTCCCTGCTATACTCTGAGTGGCTGTCGTATAGTGAGGCTAAGGGATTTACTTTCATGCTGCAGGTCTTTGGAAGCCATTGAAGACTTTGGAAGCAGAGAGACCTGGATTCCAATGTGAATTTCAGGAAAATCAGCCTGAGGCATTGTATAGACTGTGGGAGGAGGTAACAGTGAGTGGCTCAAGGAGAGGTAGGGGAAGGCTTTCCCACCCCAGCACAGAACTTGGCCCAGATTTGGCACCTTGGTAGTTCCATTGGCCCCAGTGCTGCCTGGGGGACTGTCTGTCTCTGGAGAAGCAGACGTGCAGGGCAGACACAGTGCTTCTTGGTGGAAGGAAGGTGGAGCTGGAGAAGAAAATGGCAAAGAGGACCACTTGGCATCTTTGGGGACCAGCTCCTGAGAGCGTATGACAGTCCCCTAAGGCCTCTAGAAACACATTATAAGAAAATTTAGCAAAGAGTGCTAGTGTGTAAGTGAATGAAGTGAAAGTCACTCAGTCGTGTTCAACTCTTTGTGAGTCCATGGATTATACAGTCTATGAGTTCTCCAGGCAAGAATACTGGAGTGGGTAGCCTTTCCCTTCTCCAGTAGGGGTGAGTAAAATAGAGTAAGAATTTTTTTTTTTTTTGGGTATAAATGTATATGTATAACTGAATCGCTTGGTGGTATACCTGAAACTAACACAATGTTGTTAATCACTTATACTCCAGTATAAAATAAAAATTTAAAAAATTTACGTTCAAAGAAACAAATTGAAGATCATGCATGGTTTTTTACCTTATGCTGTTCACTTAAGATTATTTCAAGAGCAACTGCTCATGCCCTTAGATGTATTGTTATTTCTTGCTAAATTCCAAAGAATTCTTTATGCTCAAGAATAATGCTTCATAGAGCCTAACACAATCCACAGAAGGGACCTCCATACAAATAAATTAAAATATTTCACTTAGGTCAATTTAAAAGTAAAGAGAGTTGGAAAGATAAATTATTTGGCTCAGCAGTGGCACGTTGGCCAAGTATAATACTCAAAACGTCAGTCTTACAAAAAAAGTCAAAGGAAAAGATTATGTTCAAAATTGCTCCTGGCTGACTGGCCCCCTGGTTATTAATTCAAATGTCCCTCCTATTGGTGCTGTTAATGGCTTCAAACAGATTTTGTCTCCTTTTATGCAAGGGGAAAACTGGACCCATTCCAAACAAAATAGCAGTAGCAGAAGGAAGCCAACATTTGCAGCATTGTTAGATAACTCCAACTATTAATTTTCCTCAACCAAGTCCCTTTTTATTTTTCACAGATATTTCTTACACTGTTGAACTTTGCAAGTTAGACATTCCAACTGCTTAAAAAGATTTTTAAGTGAAAAAAGAATTTTCCCATTTGATTAGCGTCCTGTCTCCTTTTTCAGGCTATTTCACCAACACCAGGTATTGACAGAGCAGTATAGAACTCAGAGGTGATGTGGTTCTTGGTTCTCAGCTAGAGATAGGAGATGAAGGATGGGCAGGGGGCATTAGAACCTTTGGGGACAGGGAGGAGAGCCAGGTTCAGGAATATTTGAAAACCTCCTCCCATGGTTCTGACATGTCCCCAGGTTGAACATTCCATAGTTGCTGAATCTTAGAATTTAAGGGATCTCTAAGTTTAGCCAACAGTGCCTCCTACTTCAGATCTGAATTCCCCTGTTGGATCCCATGATCTAGATTGAATAACCTGAATGACCATTTATTTCATTTATTAAAAAAAATTTATTGAAGTAGAGTTTATTTGCAATGTTGTGTTAGCTTCTGTTGTACAGCAAAATGTACAGCTTACGCATATACATCAGTTCAGTTGCTCAGTCGCTCAGTTGTGTCCGACTCTTTGCGACCCCATGAACCACAGCACCCAGGCCTCCCTGTGCATCACCAACTCCCAGAGTCCACCGAAACCCATGTCCATCGAGTCGGTGATGCCATCCAACCATCTCATCCTCTGTCATCCCCTTCTCTTACTGCCCTCAATCTTTCCCAGCATCAGGGTCTTTTCAAACGAGTAGCTCTTTGCATCAGGTGGCCAAAGTATTGGAGTTTCAGCCTCAACATCAGTCCTTCCAATGAATATTCAGGACTGATCTCCTTTAGGATGGACTGGTGGGATCTCCTTGCAGTCCAAGGGACTCTCAAGAGTCTTCTCTAACACCACAGTTCAAAAGCATCAATTCTTCAGTGTTCAGCTTTCTTTATAGTCCAACTCTCACATCCATGCAAGACCACTGGAAAAACCATAGCCTTGACTAGATGGACCTTTGTTGGCAAAGTAATGTCTCTGCTCTTTAATATGCTGTCTAGATTGGTCAAGGAGCAAGTGTCCTTTCCTTCCAAGGAGCAAGTGTCTTTTAATTTCATGGCTGTAATCACCATCTCCTGTGATTTTGGAGCCCAGAAAAATAAAGTCAGCCATTGTTTCCACTGTTTCCCCGTCTATTTGCCATGAAATGATGGGACCAGATGTCATGATCTTAGTTTTCTGAATGTTGAGCTTTAAGCCAACTTTTTCATTCTCCTCTTTCACTTTCATCAAGAGGCTCTTTAGTTCTTCTTCACTTTCTGCCATAAAGGTGGTGTCATCAGCATATCTGAGGTGATTGATATTTCTCCCACAATCTTGATTCCAGCTTGTGCTTCCTCCAGCCCAGCATTTCTCATGATGTACTCTGCATATAAGTTAAATAAGTAGGGTGACAATATACAGCCTTGATGTACTCCTTTCCCAATTTGGAACCAGTCTGTTGTTCCCAGTCTTTTTAGATTCTTTTCCAGTATATAGGCCAGCACACAATATTGAGTACAGTTCCTTGTGCTATACATGCATGCCAATGTGCTAAGCTACTTCAGTCATGTCTGACTCTTTGTGATCCCAGGGACTGTAGCTTACCAGGTTCCTCTATCCATGGGATTGCCCATACAAGACTACTGGAGTGGTCTGCCAGTTCCTCCTCTAGGGAATCTTCCTGACCCAAGGATCAGACCTGTATCTCTCATGTGTCCTGCATTGGCAGGCAAGTTCTTTACCAGCACACTTTGAAGCCCCTCCTGTGTTATACAGTACATCCTTATTAGTTATCTGTTTTGTATATATTAATAGTACTGTGTACATATCAATCCTAATCTCCCAATTTATCCCTCCCTCCCTTATCCCCTGGTAACCATACGTTTATTTTCTACATCTGTAACTCTGTTTTGCAGAAAAGTTCATTTGTACTTTTTTTTTCATTCCACATATAAGCTCTATCATATGAGATTTGTCTTTTTCTGTTTGATTCATTTCACTCAGTATGAAACCTTGAGGTCCATCCATGTTGCTGCAAATGCATTTTTTAATGGTTGGATAATATTCCATTTATATACCTGCCACATCTTGAGTGATCATTTTAACATTTAGAAACTATTTCCTCATTTTGGACTCTATCTAGTGGTCATTTTTCAATTTTTAGATGCCTCAGATCCATTCCCCACTTTCTAAGAGTACCATGATTTTCTTCAGAGGCATAACCTGCCTTGCATTGGAGCAGCCTGCCTTGGACAACCAATTCTCAATGTCTCCTACTGTGAAGTCAAAGAGATCTTTGGCAGTTCCTTCTGCCAAACTCTTTCTGTTATTTCCCTGGGATAGTCAAGGGGCAGGCATACGACCTAAGCATGTCTAGTGAAACTCATGCTTCTGGGACTTAATACGGAGAGATACAAACACCAAGGAAATGGTGGGAATTCTTTTAATCTGGAGGCTGTGCCAGGCAGAACTGTCAAGAGGTTCCTGATGTCAAGATCTTTTAGAGCCATCTCTTTCTTGTTGGCTCCAAGTCTGGTTTCTCGGTTTTTCCAGTGCCTGGTGAACTCCTCAGTTCAGGTTGGGTGATTTTGGTTGCTCAGAATGCCAACTGACATCTGCTGCTCAAACTACCGTCCTGATCCTAGTTCTGGTCCATGGTGGGGTGTCTGGTTGAAAACACCATATGAGGTGTATACATGTAGAGGGTAGAGGAGCATCTCTGAAATGAGGAGATTGATTTTCTATCTTCTTTTAAATAATTTCACCAGGACTCCAAACAAAACCTTAAGCAAAACCCCAACATGTAGAAGATAACAGTGGGTTAGCTCAGGGTTAAGTGAAGATGGGTGGACAATATTTGGCCAGTGGTCTGCTTGGCTTTCTTGGGTCACGTTTAATGGTCCCCATCCTCAATCACCCTTCTCCTCTCACTTTCTAGCACATTTCTTGTTCCTTCTAGGACTAGATCCTAGAACTAGCCCTGATCCTAGTTCTAGAACTTCTTGATCCTGGATCCTAGGATCCTAGGATGCTAGTCCTGATCCTAGTTCTGGTCTCTGCCGTTACACGAAATACATCTGACTCCCCTTTCAATATGACCTCTGAAAGTTTTAAAGACATTCATCATGTCCCTCCTAGATTTCTCTTTCTCAGTTGAACATCCTCGTTTCCTTAGACACTTCCTCACCTATTATGGTTTATGGAGCCATCACTGTTTTTTTCGGCATACAGCCCATTATCAAGGTCCCTCTTACAGTGTGTCATCTTGGATTGAGACTATGATCACCATCGGATACTTTGACCAGTTCAGATTATGGTGAGACTTTTCCTTCCTTAACCTCCATACTCTATTTATATGATTGCAAACAGAACTTGCAGGAGATTTTATTAGTTTTTATGTAACACTCGACACGGATTGAGTATCACATAGCAGGCATTTAAAAGGCTGAGGTTATTATTAATAATAAACCTTCAGGCTTTTTCATAAGAACTGCCGGTGTCAGGTCTCCCATTCTGTATATTTGCAATTGATTTTGAAAACTTAAAAATGAGATTTAGCATTTATTTTTGTTAAACGTTGTGCCTTTTGGTTTTGCTCTATTCTTATGCCAATGTCATTAAACTTTTTTGACACTTTCTAATATTAATAATTCCCACATCTTTTTTATCACCTACTCATTTGGTAAACATTTCTTTGATGTTTCCTTCAGATCACTGGGGGAAGTGCTTCTCAGTTCAATGGTAAAGCACCAGAGACCTCCCTGTAGGTGGAAATCAATTCATTAATAGTCGGTCACAGTGTATTGCTGAGGATCCAACCTCACTATACCAGATTTTCCCATCTTGCTTGTCCTTAAGAGAGCGATGAGTGGCATGGTGGGATGTTTGGCAGAAAACACCATATGTGGTGTATACATGTAGAGGGTAGGGGGGCATCTCTGAAATGAGGAGGTTGATTTTCTATCTTCTTTTTCATAATTTTACCAGGTTCTCCAAACAAAACCTTAAGGAAAACCCCAATACATAGAAGATAACAGTGGGTTAGCTCAGGGTTAGGTGAAGATGGGTGGACAATATTTGGCCAGTGGTCTGCTTGGCTTCCTTGGATCATCTTTAATGGGCCCCATCCTCAACCACCCTCTCCTCTCTCTCTCTGGCACACTTCTTGTTCCTTCTCCTATAAAGCTCACAGTTCTGTTTGGGCAGTTTCTCCCTCAAACTTCCATTTTTTCGTCCTCCTGGTTGGATCAGCAAGTTTCTTGCTGACATTCTTCCTAGCGTTTGTAGACACGTTAGCTGTCCTTTGTCCACTCATTGCTCAACGCGATGAGCCCTGATCCAGAAACCCAAACTCTGCTCTTGGACACCATGTAAAAGCCAGCTGTTCACCCCTCATTTCTTTCTTTTTTCAAGATTGTGACACTTCATCTGGGAGAAGAAATGTAAATGTCTCCTATATTTTCAGATGCTGAGCATCTCTCTCAAGGCCTAGAGATACACTCTAGAGTTCTTCCTGATAGTCACCTTTTGGAAAGACAATTCTACACTCATTAAAAAAAAAAAAAAACTTTTATTTTAATCATGTTAATGCAAGAGATTTAACCAAGCTTAGTTAAATTTTTCTTTCAAGGGAAAGTAAATTCATTTATGTATTACATACAGAGAGATATTTAAGTGTTTTTTTTTTTCTCAGATTGTCAATATTATATAGAAAAGATATTTAAAACATAGTACACTTATTTTGAATATAATCCTCAAATCAGGTTTAAAATTTAATTTGTAGAAAAATCAGAAGAAAACACCACCACACGTGGTAAACAAGCTTTAACTCCTTAGATACATGTGATTTACAGAATGCAATTAAACATCTAAGCATATCAATTTATAGCTACAGATGCATGTCTGTTTTCTCATACCTTTTCCCGATTTTTCTGTGAGACAGAGAATAAAGTCTTTGGTATTAAAGCAGTGACTCTACAAGTTTGCAGAGCATGTAGTTGTTCATCATTGTCTCCATTGTCCTTTTCATATATGTGATAAAAGGGAATCACTGTCTACATTTCACCTCTCTTTCCTAATGTTCTCCAAATACTGATGTCAGAGTTCAGAAGTACAAGAACTGATCTCTAAGGTCAGGGTCTGAGCTCAGCGTGGCAGCCTCGCATTAGAACAGAAGTGTACTGAAGGCAGAGAGACTTATCTTCTCCTTCTTGCTGAAGGCCTTTCTGCTGTGAGCCCAAGTCAGAAGTGGGCTGACTTGCCCAGTTGGTGAGCTGGCCTGGTTTCTATTCCACAGCACCTCCCTCTCCTGCAGCAAAACCACAGACTGTGAATACACAAAAAGCTCCAGGAAGCTAAGTGGTCTGTTTTCAGTTCCCCTAAGCTGCCAGAATACCAACCTGACCGTAGAAAAACACTTAATATAATTACCTAACCTTTATTGTGAATGCCAGTGTGTCAAAAGTGGGGTCAAATTCCTAGGACAAAAATAGACCTTCCAGTTCACTGCACAGCTCTTCCTTATGGTCTTGTAGGGCAAAGAGGTTTCCATCAAAGCCAGCTTGTTTGTGGGCTGGTGAGATGGCCTAGCTTATTCAGTTTACAGATTTCCTTGTGCTCTATGGATTATGGCTAGCTTGAGTCATCCATTAGCTTATCATCAAGGAAATGGAGTTGGCCATTGCATGGATCAGTGGGCTTGACTCTGATCCCTAGCTAGAGAACTTGATACCTTTATTTTTAAACTCTATTCCTTGCTCTATGCACTTGACTTAGGGAAAAAGTATTATTGATCTGGTAGTGATCAGACTTTTGCAATCTGGGCTTCCCAGGTGGACAGTGGTAAAGAACACACGTGTCAATGCAGGAGATGCAAGGGACATGGATTGGCTCTTTGGGTCGAGAAGATCCCCTAGAGGAGGAAATGGCAACCCACTCCAGTATTCTTGCCTGGAAAATTCCATGGACAGAGGAGCATGGCAGGTCATAGTCCATGGGGCTGCAAAGACTTGAACATGACTGAGACTGAGCACGCACATCACTGATCTAGGTTGCACCAGAGACCGATTTATTATTAGTCCCTTTTGTAGAACAACTCATCAGGGAGAAGGAAATTGAGAAACAGCTGGCCCTCTAGGTCTGGGAAGAATAGCACAACTTCTCAGGCTTGCAGAAATTTGGGGTTTTCCACAGGTTGGCACTTCTGAGAAGAGGGGGTAGGGAAAGTCATCCCTGATAAAAGGATTCATCACTCTCCCTGTCATGACTAGCATCTGGGAGGGGCTCAGTCACCGAATACATGAGCAGATGAATTAGTAAATGATTGCCCATGTTCATGCAGGATGAAACAGAAGAGATATCCATTATTACTTGTCAGTAGCCTATGCAGTAATTATTTCTCATCAGTAGAATACTGCAATTAATACTCCAAAGCCTCTTGCTTTGCTGAATTTCATCAGTTTCATCTACTATATTTGGCCTGGAAGAGCAGAGAGGGAAGCTGGGATTTCATTACACAAAGTCCATTCAGCCAAACATGGGCTTTTTGACATTCCACTGAACTTGGAGCCAAGTCTTTCCGTTATTTTAACTTCTTACCCACTTCTGGGAGAGGTGCTCAAACACATTTCCAGAGCTTGAAACTAACCAATGTTCTGAGAAAACTGCAATTAGAATCAGGGGAATTGAAACTTGGGTCCAAATGATAACATGACAAGTAAAAGAATAAATAAACCAACACAACAGCAATGGTTTGAAAACTTAACTGACCAGGGCTCTGCTGGAGTTGAGGCTGACACTGTAGGCCCCCAGCAATGGCAACAAGAAACTGAAGATCAGAACTTGCAAGGCTTTAGACCGAGTCTTACTAAGCCAGCGGAGCAAGAGATGGCAGGTCTGATTGGCTACAATACCCACTGAGTCCCAGATCACTGCCCCTCTGGGAAGCCACCCGTTGCCAGACCTCCCTTCTGTGCATGGCTGAGTGTGCAGACACCAGTTTCCTCCACGGAACGATGCCCATGCAGCATTGATGTGACTCTCGGCATCCCCGGCAACCAAACAACATCTCTGGGTCCCGGCGGCCTGCCTCCAGCAGACGGGGTGGGTCTGCAGTTCTCAGGAGGAAAAACCGAGTGCCAAGGTGGTGGTGAAGGCTGTCTATTGTTGCCACCACCCTTAAAAAAAAAAAAAAAAATATATATATATATATGCAAGCCTTTCTTCATGTTTACTGGGCTGTCCACAAAAGTGCACATTTTCTTTGTTAGCAAAAGCACAGTGCCAGTTGAATGTTTTCCTTGCATCGTTGTCAGTTTCATCCTGGCTCTTGTGTTTGGTTTCTGACACCACGTATTTTTTTTTTCTTCCCTCTTGGTTTTGGCATCTCTTGTGTTTTCCTCTTTTATCTGTCTCTCCCGCTCCCCTGCCTCATCCACTCCAGTTGTGGCTGGCTGGCGGGTTTGCCTTCTTTGTGCATTATGTTAATACTAGTTCCCATTAAAAATATGAGCAAAGCATGTGGCAGTCTGGATGGGAGGGGAGTTTGGGGGAGAAGGGATATGTATATATGTATGGCTAAGTCCCTTTGCTTTCCAACTGAAACTATCACAACATTGTTAATTAGATATATCCCAATATAAAATAAAAAGTTAAAAAAACAAGAATCCTAGTTTTAGGTTCACTCCTTGAAAAGTTCCCTGTGTGCTAACTTTCCTCCTATATTTTACTATCAGAGACAGTCTTTACTACCATCTTTTAAATTATTCTTTCCCCTTTGTTTCAACCTCTCAAACAGAAAAGGAACAGTTCAGTTCTGTCCTGTCTGGGGGTTACTCTGCCCTCTCTGCAGGGGGCTCTTTCAGCATCTGTGTTGATTCTCGAAGGCACACACACACTCACACTCCCTCTTGTTAACGAATTGGCCATGGCTATCCTGGGGTTTCTGTGGTTCTTAGGGGTCAGTGTGATTGAATTGGCACTTTGGGACTCTTAAACTGAGCAGGTTTAAAAGGTTGATTTAGAGAGAGCTTTGACAAAGGCTCTTTTAATTATTTTTTCCTCTGCTTTGCCAGCACGCACTGCTGTAGCCTGTCAGAGGCCAGGCCCAGAATCATTAGGGGGCCAAGCCATTAGGTGTTCCTGCTTACTCTGCAAATATAACAGGCTTATCACGTAGAACTCTGTCTCCAGCTGGTTTAAAATGTAGGTGGTGCCAGTGGGTAGCAGCTGTTACAGGCTGGGCAGCCAGGAGACAGTGGGGACGTTTTATGGTACAAGGAGGTCAAAGTTGACGACTGCATACAGTATAAGGGACCCTTCCATTCTTCCACCCCAGTGGCTGAAGATTCTGATGGGCTACCTGACTCCCAGAGTCCCTGGATGCCACCCTCCCCTGGCCCAGCGAGATCCTGGGCAAGCTCAGTACTGGCTCTCAATGTGCGGCCCCCAAATATTCAGTCACATTGCAAATAATGAATAATTCATACATTAGGAATTGAAATGGTCATGGTGATCACAATTCAAGTGGAAAGTTGTTATTGTAAATGCGGCGGAAATGGATTCATTTCAGAGATTAAAAACATTTAAATTATTATTTTCCCTAGGTTTCAGGGTTGGAGCAACCTCTATTTTTGCAGTTGTTTGGCTGGAAATGGGGCTGGGCTGAATGGCTTTGCCAATGTTGATTGAACAGGACAGTGCTTAACTGTGGGGGTATTTCACCCAACAACAGGTACTGATTTGCTTTCTTCATTCTGAGAAATAAAGTTCACGTAGACATTCTGTTTGTTCTCTCTCTGCAGCTGTGCTTGCTTCCTGCCCCAACTATGTTAGCAGATTTTTACAAAAGCAAACCATTTTACTAGGAAGAGATTCAACCATACACAAAATATAAAGACAATACAGAGTGAACCCCCAGGGGTCCATGTTTTGATATTAATACTAACTATCAAGACACCCCCCTTTATCCCCACAGATGACTTTAAAGCAATATCACATTAAAAAACCATTTCATCTGTTTCATTCAGTACATATTAGCATGATAGCAACTCTTCTTGACTTTTAGGAAGGAAGGTCTATATGGCCCATATCGTACTCAAGGTCCAGTAAAGACCCATGGGTGATGTGCTTCAGGGCAGCTGTAGTTTCATGGGAGTGGAGGGCAAGTTGCAACCTGGCCTCACCCCCAGTGACATCACCTAGGAAACCAATCCCTTGAAGGAATGCCCTGAAGTGCTCCCCTCCCCCACCCCCGGCAGAGGCCTGGCATCACCGGAATCTGCCTTGTCTGCTTATTGGTGGTAACATGACTCTCTTTCTCTTTGAGCCCATATCAAGTGTTTTAAATCTCTCATACACGCTGATGGTTGGGATGCCGAGGAGCTAGACTCTTTGCAAGCAAGCTTTCACTCATCTTTCATGTTTTCAGTACAAAGCAGACAATTAACATTGTGGTTAGGATGATGAAAGTTTACTGCAGCCAAGAAAAGAGTGTCATTTTAAGATAACGCCCCTGGACATAATACTCAGTCATGTACAGGAGAAGGCTGAAGAATTTATCATTTCTAAATACTTGTAACTCGGATAACATGGCAGAAAAAAAAACCCTCTGTAATTCTAATATTAAACTTTGTTTACAAGAGGTAAGCCTTACTTTCTGTAATATATCTATTCTTATATATATAATACATATATATCCATATATATGTGTGAAAAGCAATGTATACACTATTTTGCTTGGTTTTTGGTGGAGGGGAGTGCTTAGCAATTTCTGTTGAATCTGGAGTTCTCCACAGGGATTTTGAAATAAATCTATTTGAGAAGCAAAGGATTCTTTTAAAAACTGAAGGAACACCCCCTTTATCCATCCATTCTTTCATTCTTCCATCCCTTTTGAGCTCTAATTACTTTGTGAACTTGTACAATTGTAAATTTGGGTTTGAGTGCATACAGCATTATCTAGCTGGCCTTTTTTTTTCCTCTCAGCAGTGGCCTCATTGAGCAGAGTAACTAATATAAATCTCATTGGATAAAGGCACATCAGTATTGAGAAAACTCGAAGGTCTTATGTTTGCTTTTGCTCTTACTGTCTTATATAGGCAGTGGTGAATGAAAAGACATAGCCTGGTGTGGGGGACTGACGGGTCAGAGATCTGCCTGTCTCCATCTATCTCTACTTTCTGGGTTATTCCAGAGGAGGCTCCGTCAAGAAAGTGTTTCCAGGGAAAGTGAGCCAATATCTATTTTTCTAAATTAGCATGTTATCCTAAGGAAGTGCATGAATGTGAATATGTTAGTCACTCAGTCATGTCTGACTCTTTGTGGCCCCATGGACTATAGCCCACCAGGTTCCTCTGTCCACAGAATTCTCCAGGCAAGAATAGTGGAATGGGTTGTCATTCCCTCCTCTAGGGGATCTTCCCGACCTAGGAATCAAACTCGGGTCTCCTGCATTGCAGGGAGGTTCTTTACTTCCAAGCCACCGTGAGATGGTAAGAAATTACAGGGCAGGGATCTGAGGCCATGGGGACTGGATGCAGATCCAGGGGCTGAAAAGGTCCACAGGTGTCAGGTGTCAGGTAGGGTGCCTCTGCGTGTGCAGACACAGGCTTGCGCATGAGCGTCAGCGTGCACACACACGCACACACACACACACACAGCTGATGGCTGATAGGATCATATTCTTTGGAGTCACTAAAGAATGGAAGCAGATATGGCTCCTCACACCTCCCGTCACATCCTTCTTTTGGATTCACCCTCAGCCACAGCCCTGCCTTAACTGTAGGTGTTTCCTGGGTTCTCATGTCAAGGGCAGACATGTGACTGACTCTAAAGACAGGTCCCCCGCTGTACCAACAACAGTTGCAAACTTGCATTTCTAGAACTGGGACATTTCTAGGACATTCTTCCTGTGTCTCCACCTGATCTAACTAAAATGACCCCTGCTCTGGTGCCTGCTCTTCTGTGTTTTTGTCCAGGGCTTTTGTACTTTGCTTGCTTGACCACCCCCCCAACAAAGACTCCCCCACTCCCCCAGTTCTGCCTTTGGAGGGTGTGAGGGGAGCAGCGTCAGCAGGACTTGAGTCCTTTTCACTTCAGCAGCCACCCTGGGCCGGGTGCCTGCTTATTTTCCTTGCTTATCTCCTTGAACTTCTAATGCTTTGATCTTGGCTTCTTAGCTGTTAATATTCTGCTTCTCAAATTCTGCTTGTTTTGGGAATGCTTGAAATGCTACGCTCTATTTTCTCCCAATTCTTAAACACTGGGACGACCTAACACCAACACATACTTGTTCATTCACAGGCTCCAACAGAGAGAAAGTCCTCTTTTTGCTGACTGCCTGGTGACTGTAATGGTTGATAAAGTTGACTCCGTGAGGGGTGATAAGGAAGGCTCTTCAGTTTAAAATTGTCCCCAGGTTTGGGAAAAATAAAATTCCCCTTACTCTTCTTTTTTTTTTAATATATTTTTAATTCATTTGTTTTTGGATGTGCTGGGTCTTCGTTGCTGCTCTTGGGCTCTCTCTCATTGCAGCGAGCAGGGTCTACCCTTTGTTGCAGCGCACAGGCTTCTCATCTTGGTGGCTTTTCTTGTTTCGGAGCACAGGTTCCAGGAGCTTGGGCTTCAGTGGTTGCGGCATGCGGACTCAGTAGTTATGGCTCGTGGGCCTTGGAGCACTGGCTCAGTATTTGCAGTGCATGGGCTTTAGTTGCTCGGAGGCATGAGGAATCTTCCGGAACCAGGGGTCAAACGCATGTCCCTTGCCCTGGCAGGTGGACTCATGCACTGTACCACCAGGAAAGTCCCCGCATTACTCTTCTAACAGAGAGATTGATCCATGAGAGAGGAGAAGTCCGAACAGAAGCACCCAGTTACCCTGTGGTCTGGCTCTTTGATCCTGCCCAAAACTGCAAGAAGATGTTTATCTAGCCTTCTGCTCTGCCTGGTGTCCCCTGAGTCATGTCAAAAAAACTTGGGGCTACATTTGGCATCTGGAAAATTCTAAAAATTTCCCTGAGCCATTGAGTTCCACTTTTTCTTTTCATTAATAGATCCATATTCTTTCCCCCCCAAATTTTCTGATGCACAATTTGGATTTCATGATGGTAAATCTTTAAAACCTGGATGGATGTTGAAGGCCTAGAAACAACTCCTCCTGTTGTTACTTCTGATTTTTCAAAAGATTCGTGTCCCTGTTGCTTCCTTTTACAAATAATTACAAATTCTCCATTTCTGTCATGTAGCATGTACACACTTGAAAGCAGAGAGAGGGTCCATTTGCTATTTTCTGTTTGGCTTTAACATGCCTAGCACACTAAGTTTATAAATGCACTTTAACTGCAAAATACTAGATTAAAAAAAATCTTAATAGAAATCATAGGCGCTTGACCAAGACACAAATTCCAGAAAGAGACAATTAATCCCAACATCCTGTATCTAAGTAGAAATGAAAAATGGTCCAAGAGCCTTGTACGCTATCAGATACCCTTGACACATTCTAAAACAGCATGTGTGTAGGGGAAGATACCTTAATTCTTTTGTCAGTTCTCCTTTTACTTTTCAAGAGTCTGCTCAACTCCTCATAAAGGTTTGTAGGGCAGCATTAATCTGTGTATCAACCTGTCTATGGTTTAAAAAGGCAAAGCAAAGAATCCTCTTCCCCTGCCATTTGAAGGACTAGTTTCTTCCTGTTGCTCTTCTGTTCTTTGAGACATTCACGTTTGCCCTCCCCTCCGTGGCACTGTGGCCTGGCACGATCCCCTGCACGGGCACTGGGCCAGCAGGATGAATGTTCCCTTCATTTAATCTGAGTGAGAACCCCAGTAAGTGGTGCTGCAAGTTACACTAAACCAAGGATTACCAGGAGCAGAAGGAAAACAGGATCCATCATTTCAGAGTTCAGCCCGGGAACCACTGACGCACGTGTCAGCATCTGACAGTACAGACAGGAAGATTTATGGGAAAAAATCCATGCGATTTGACCTGATCCAGAAGGAGTTTTTGGAGTTTCGGAGTGCAACATGAATGCATGTTTGCTAAAAATAGAGCATCTCTTCCAAAAGGAGAGACTTTGGTTATCTTCCAAGATGATTGGGTCACCATATTGTAAGATAATACTTAAATGCAATTAGCTCCTTGTAGTATGCAAAGCGAGTGCCAGAAATACATGACTACATCTCATTCATTATCACCTTTCCCAGCTCATGGGCCGCTATAACCATCAATTTCTTCCAAGGTCAGCTGTAGTTCCCCCACGGAGGACTGTCTAGGTATATTTAACTTTGGGGATGGGTCCAACATACCACTTTAAAAGATGATCGTATTGTTTTTCCTGCTCCTCATTTCTGAAAAGGCGAGGCTTTGGCTAGTGGGTACTCGACATATCTGGCTGCAAATAGGTTACTAAGAGCCAGGAAATGTGGTGCCTAATTTCAGCATTCACTTAAGTAAAATTATTTATGACAGTCCCTCCAATTTTTTTTTTCTTTTCCTAATGGGGAGATGTGTAATCTCAGTCAGATTGAAGGCATATTTGCATCCAATCTCAGGTACTGATGGCTCTAAAGTATGGGCTGGAAGGTTTAAACTAGGTATGGTATATAAGAAATTGAATGAAGTGTTAAAAAAAAAAGGAAAGCATTCATCTAAAACATCACTAAATCAAATTCTCAGATAATCACAGAGTGTAACTTTTTCTTTTTCTTTTAACCTAAGCAGCTGAAACAACAAAAGAACTCTCTATAACAATAGAGTCAATCACTCCAAAGCAGGCATTTGGTCACTGAAGCCACAGAAAACCTGGATGATGGAGATTTGAGTTGAGAGAATTGTCATTTATAACCATCTAAGTTTGCCCTGGAGGAGAAGGGGACAACAGAGGATGAGATAGTTGGATGGTATCACCGAATCAACATACGGG
Organism: Aepyceros melampus; assembly: GCA_006408695.1. Taxonomy (NCBI): domain Eukaryota; kingdom Metazoa; phylum Chordata; class Mammalia; order Artiodactyla; family Bovidae; genus Aepyceros; species Aepyceros melampus. The sequence continues at coordinate 61,764 of SJXQ01008545.1, read as the reverse complement.
AGCTTGAGCAAGCTCTGAGAGACAGTGAAGGACAGGGAAGCCTGGCGTGCTGCAGTCCACGGGGTCACAAAGTCAGACATGACTGAGCGACTGACAAGCACAAAGTTTGCATTACAAACTGAAAGCATTTTCTGGTGGACTGGGATGGGGAAGAGCATCTGGACCATTCTTTGTGAAATGGCAGGACAATGAACAGCAAGCAACACAGGCTCCAATTTGGAAACTAATGAGGGTTCTAGAATGATTACATGTCAGAGTTGGATGAGTCCTAGAGATGAGCTGTTTTAATTTCTATCCAGTTGCACAGATTCTGCCAAAACAAAGGAAAGGAGGTGCAGGAAGAGATCATCTGAGTTGTTGTCCTCATTGATAGATCAGAAAGTTCTGAGAATCCAACGTCACAGGAAGAACACAGAATAGCTCTATTGTTTGCACTAAGACAGAGCCAAAGAAGTTCTGCATCTTAATCCCAAAGCCTTTGGTGATGAAATGTTCCTTTTGACATTAGTAAGATAGTTTTTTGAGTTTATAATACATTGCATGATCGTTGTTACTCTGCAAAGAAGAAAAATTGTTCTTTTTAGACTTGATCTTGGTTCAGAAAATGAGATAGATGGAGAATATAATGAATAGAAGAAAGGTAGTGGTTACCATCTAACAGGAAGATGAATTTATAATACTGTTGATTTTCCTGTTAACTTTGCTTACTAATCAGTAATTCCTAACAGATGGGATATAGATTACCTAGGAAAAATGATTCCAGCAAAATAGTTTTTCTAACTGTACAGAATTTGAGATGTATGTGTGTGTGTGTGTGTGTGAGAGAGAGAGAGAGAGAGAGAGAGAGAGAGAGAGCCAGTATTACACAGCTGCCTGTGTGGCTGGGCATCAGCAAGAAAAGTACGAATAATACTTTCAATCATCCATGAGTTTCTTATTTTCAAAGGGAGTAACTGTTACATACATTCGTGTGGTCAAGAAGGGATGAGTAATGTTCCCAAGTTTGGTAGTGGAAGTGGAAATCAGAAGTTGGAATCCTAACATTTCTGAACATCAGACTTGGACTCAACTAATCAGGAAATCATTTCTGCTTTTATTCCAGGATTGATTGCCCACAGAACCTATTCTGTGTGTGTTAGTCACTCAATCATGTCTGACTCTTTGTGATGCCATGGATTACACAGTTCATGGAATTCTCCAGGCAAGAATACTGAAGTGGGTTGCCATTTCCTTCTCCAGAACCTATTCTACCTAAACTTTATAAAGAAATTTTTAACTCCCTCCTTCCTAGAATAAATAGACTTTTACTCAGTTGGTTAAATGCTGCAATTAGAGAGTATATTAATTGTTTCATTATCGGGACAGGGGGCAGGTTGGGGAGTGGCAGGGACAGACAGCATCTGGCCTCTGAGGGTTCTCCCTAGGTTCAGGGTAGACGTGGTTCTTTCTCCAAGTGTGATCTGTGGATCCCTGGGGATCCCCAAGCCCTTTGTAGGAGATTTGTGAGGTCAAACCACTGAGAATTTGTTTACCCTTTTCATTGGCTGGCTTTTGCATTGATGAGGTAATAGCAATGGTGGGTAAAGCCGCGAAGCCCAGAGTCAAGCTAGTGATATCAACCTGTCCCAGCAGTTCACTGCAAACTTCACTGTCCTGCGCTTGCTTGTGAGGTATGTTAATTCCACTTAAGAGTGCCCTTATAAGCAGTTAAAAGTACTAATTGCATTCATCTTGATTCTCAGTTACAGGTTGTTTTTTAAAAATATTTTGACAAATGGGAAGTACACATAAAGCACTTTGCTGTGTAGCTTTGAAGCATATACATTACCATATGTAAAATAGATAGGGAGAATTTGCTGTATGATGCAGGGAGCTCAACCCAGTGTTCTGTGACAACCTAGAGCAGTGAAATAGGGTGGTGGGAGGGAGGTTCCAAAGGGAGGAGACATGTATACCTATGCCTGATTCATGTTGCTATACAGCAGAAACCAATACAACATTGTAAAGCAATTATCCTCCAATTAAAAAGAAATAAATATTTAAAAAAGCATTTTGTTGCATACAAAAGTGCCATCACTGTGGTACTTTTTCTTGAGTCCTGAGCTTCACCAGTTGCTTTTTTCATGGGATACTGTTTTTCTTGGAAAAATGATTGACTGGCAAACCATGGTTATTCTGACCTGCATATATGGCAGATGTATTCTTTTTTTTTTCTTCCTTTGCCATATCATGTGGCTTGTGGGATCTTAGTTCCCTGACCAGGGATTGAGCCTGGGCCCTTGGCAGTGGACATCAGTTCATTCAGTCGCTCAGTCGTGTCCAAC
>SJXQ01008545.1:28541-57775 GCA_006408695.1 Aepyceros melampus | reverse complement strand
ATTTGCCTTGATTCATGGACCTGACATTCCAGGTTCCTATGCAATACTGCTCTTTACAGCATTGGAGCTTGCTTCTATCACCAGTCACATCCATAACTGGGTATTGTTTTTGCTTTGGCTCTATCCCTTCATTCTGTTTGGAGTTATTTCTCCACTGATCTCCAGTAGCATATTGGGCACCTACTGACCTGGGGAGTTCCTCTTTTGGTATCCTATCATTTTGCCTTTTCATACTGTTCATGGGGTTCTCAAGGCAAGAATACTGAAGTGGTTGCCATTCCCTTCTCCAGTGGACCACATTCTGTCAGACCTGGGCCACCAGGAAATACCCTGGCAGATGTAATCTTGAAAATGAATTAAGCAAACTATTATTTCAAGGAAAATAACCCACAGTAATTGTTGCTAATGATAAAATCCAAGTTTTTAGGTGAAGATTAGATGTTTAAAATACCTGTGCTTTCCACTGTGGGTTTGATAATTTCCCCAAACTCCAGTATTTTTCTAATGAGATTTGTAGTCATATTGACCATACAATTTTTAAAAGGATATTATATAATGAAATGCATCAACATTCGGAAGACTCAAATAACTCACTGAGTTTCCAAATGATCCATGCAGGATGTTACAAAGTCACACATGGGTTCATAGGGAAATACAGTCCAATTACAGAGTGAGAAAATTTTCACTGATAATGGATTCAGATTCCATGTGCAGCTAACCTTTTGAAGAGAAACTCCCACTTGGTGAGTTTTGGTATGGCATCAAAGAGGAATACCCATGGTTATCTGAAAAGGTTATGAAAATAGTCCTCCCTTTTTCAAACACACATTTGTATAGAGCTGAATTTTCTTTCAACGAAAACAATATATCACAATGATGTAGAAGATATAAGAACCTGGACAGTCATTAAAGAGATTTGCAAAAATATACATCTCACACTAATTTCTTCAGATCATGGTTACTTTTCATGAAAATGTTGCTTATATAAACATGCAATGGTATTATTATTTTTACATGAATCAATCAATAGCTTAAAATTTTCCCAGTTGAAGATTCTAAAATGGTGAAGTATCAATAGATATAACCTATATAAGGTTTCCCAGTGGCACTAGTGGTAAAGAACCCACCTGCCAATGCAGGAGACGTCAGAGACGTGAGTTCAGTCCCTGGTCTGGAAGATCCCTTGGAGGAGGGCATGGCAACCGACTCCAGTATTCTTGCCTGGAGAATCCCATGAATGGAGGAGCCTGGTGGGTTTGGTCCATAAGGTCGCACAGAGTTGGACACTACTGAAGTGACTCAGCACACACGAACCCATATCAACAAAAACTCTTTGAGGTCCTCAGTAATTTTTAAAAGTGAAAAAGAGTCCTGAGATTAAAAAAAATTTTTTTTCTAAGTGCTCTTCTACAGGTTACAGTAATGTTCTCTGGGGTTCTCAGATCCATTAGAAATATACTGGGAAACTATCCAAAGTCATGGAAGAACTTGGAGCCCAGGAGATGGGGAAGAGTTTCTCTGAAGCAAGGGTGAACTGTTTCTAGGATAGCATGTAAAAGCCTGAGGTTTCATGGGTGAATCAGGTCGCTGATTGAAAATAAAGGCAACATAAAAGTAGCAGGAACAGGCTGCCCTTCCCTTAATTAGTCCTAAAACCTTTTCTAGCTCTTCATTTAAAAAAAGAATTGCAATTTAAAAAGCAGATTTTAAATGAACAGAAACTTGGTTGGAATCTCAGCAGGGCCACTTCACTAGCTGGGTAATTTGAGCAGATCTTAGTGCTTACCTTATCTGTAAAATGGGACAGAAGCATCAAAAGTTACCAGGTCTAAAGTGTGGCACTCCATTCTCATGTGCCCGACTCAGTGCCTTGCACATGGTAAGTGCTTAATAGATGTTAGCAACACACACACACAGTCACACAGATAGAGAGGCCAGAATAGGAAACATCTAGGAAAACAAGAGTTAATTTCGGAAACAGATCTGGTACAACTATGGCAAATGGTGGCCCTTCCTCATCTAGACAGAGATTTTTCTAACTATGAAGCTTCTGGACTCTCTGGGCTTGAGTTCCAAGACACGGGTCGGTGGGCCCCTTTATCCATCTGACCGTCGCTGACAGCCCCCTCCTCCCCAAACCCTCCCCAGAGACTATTGTAATGAGTAACTGAGCAAGTGACAATAAAAGAAAGTTTATAGAGAAAAGATGAGTGAACAAAAAGAGAGTTCATGAGTTTCCTGGACACAGCTCTTGCTTTCCCAAATCTGGTTTATGCTGCAGTATACCAGCAGTCTCTTTTCTTTGCAGTCAGGGATTTTAATGACATTTTACAAAGTCTGAGAGTTCCCTTCTGTGCTCATTAGTAAATTTCCCAGGCCTCGCCACTGAAGCTCAGCTGACTGAGGACTCAAGATCACAGAAGACTCTTTTCCCAGAATCATTGGCTGTTCCTGCATTTTTGGTTGGCTTGCTCCAGAGAAGCAAGCTCAGTCTCAGGTCCTCCTGGCCCAGGAGAGTGGGGTGAAGGGGCATGCCCTGGAGGCAGAAAGGTGGGGTTCACGCTTCACCAGCTGTGTGACCCCTGACGAGTTGGTTTCTCTGAGCCTCAGACTTCTCATCCATAAGACAACGAAAGCAGGGTCTTTTTATCTTTATTTTTCACCTTGCCAACTCAGAACCCTTGCTTCTAAGGGGAAAGCCCCTTCTGGGAGCTAGGGCCTGTTTTAACCTCTTTGGCTGAGAGCACCAGAGACCCAGCTTGAACTGCTGTGTGCATGGGATTTGAATGCTGTCACTCTCTCTCTCTTTAAATGTCCTTCTAAACCTTGGTTCCAAATTAATCTTTCTTTCCTGCATAAACGTTTTAATAAATCGTTTTCTCTCGAATGAGCATTAATCTTTTTTCCTGAAAAAGTATAAAACACGTGCAATGTTCTTTTGGCATTCTGCAAGAAGTGGTCTGTGTGGCCAAGAACCAATTTATTCCAGTACCAAATTTACTACAAAGAATTTTTTGGGGTCATATGTGAAATAGGAACCCTTGAGAACTAACGATAAGCTTTCTGTTCTTCCAGGCGGGTTCGGCTAGTTTGTTTATTAGGATTAGGCTCACAGCTAAGTGCAGACAGTTCCAAATAGGGATCTGGGAATGCTACTGGGTCAGGACGTAGGTCTGCAGCGACAGGGACGCAGGCTGCTCCTTCGGTGGCTCTGTCACGAGTGGCCTCTGTTCTCAAGGTCACGTCATGGTGGGCCATCCTTCCAGCTGTGGCTTTGGCCCTCATGTCACATTCTTAGGATCAGGAGGGAGGAGAGGGAAGGCCTATAAGGGTTCTTTCTAGAAATTGTATAAAGCAGCAGTCTCCAACCTTTTTGGCAACAGGGACTGGTTTCGTGGAAGATAGTTTTTGCACAGATGGGTTGGGGGATGGTTTCAGGATGATTCAAGTGCACGACATTTATCATCCACTTTATTTCTATTATTATTACATCAGCTCCACTTCAGACCACTAGGCATTAGATCCCAGAATCTGGGGACCCGTGGCATAAAGCACTTCGCATTACACCCCATTGACCAGGGCTTAGTCACATGGCTCCATCTGGTAGAAGAGAGTGCGGAAAATGAAGTTTTTATTCCAGGCAATCATGTGCAGGCTAAACATGGATTCTGTTACTCTAGAAGAAGGCAAAGAGCAGCTTCCACTACCTATAGTTTTTACGTTAATCTCATCATGCAAGGAGTGGCGCCATGGGCTAAACTTTGGTGAACTGTCAAGGGCCACATAGCAAATAATTTAGGCTCTGCAGCCATACTGTCTCTGTTGCAATTACTGCATTTTACTACTGTAGTGAACGTATACACAGACAAGATGTAAATGTGTGTGGTTGGATTTGGCATTAGCTTCTTTCTCCCTGGGTTAAAAAGCAGTGATACTAATACTAAAAATAATATTTATTATCATTTACTGTGTATGTGTTGGGCTCTGTGCTGAGCACCTCGCAGGCATTTTCTTAACTATTCCTGCAATAATGCTATGAAATAGGTCTTATCGTCATCATCATCAGTTTTATCTATGAGGAAACCGAGGCTCAGAGCAATTAAGTGATTTTCTCAAGGTCACACAGCTGCTAAGTGACAGATGGGCTTTGGTTGGGGTCATTGACTTTGCAGCCCACTCTTCTCTGCTCCCCCCAGAAGGCAAGACCAAGAGGGTAACCAGAACCATGCAACCAGGGATTTGCGCCAAGGCAGTAAACTTAGAGGGCACAAAAGACTTAGATAATGAGTTTAAAAGCTTAGCACATCGTTAGCAAGCGTAGTAAAATGGGAAGAAGCTTTTACATAGAGATGGTTGGTAAGGAAACCCGTTGCGAGCCACATCACGAATTACACTGTTGGTTTAAGAGCTGCTTTAAGTGTCCTCCTGGGCACCCTAATTTCTTTGGATCAGGATACCTTGCTATATAGACATTGCTGGGGTGCTTGGTGGGAGGGCCTACTTGCACAGAGGTGTGTGAGTTAGTTGGGAGGGCCATATGCTACCGCGTGAGAGTGAGGGGTATGTGGCCCTGTGGGGCTGTGCAGTGCACTTCTGCATCACTGTCTGAGGTGGTCCCAGGGTTAGGTGAGGACAGAAAGAGACAGGGTTTCAGAGGCTAAGAAAAGCTTGGTTGAGTCAGAGAAATAAAACGGAAACTTCCGCCCATGTCACTGGAGGTCACAGCCCAGGTGAGGTTTCTTGCAAATATTTCAGTGGGAGGAGAGACAAAGGAGACAGTACTCGCTTTGGGGGAAATGCTTGAACCCAGCAGAGAGCCTTTTTTCTCTAGAGGAACCGGCAAGTCACTTTCCAGCATCTAGTGGCTTTGTGTGATGTGTAAACAGATTTCCCTGGAACGATGTTGTCTCCCAGGAGAGCTGCTCAGCTCAGCAGAGCCCAGGCTTCCTCTGCTGGAGCGATGCTCAGCTGCTTCAGGGCCAGAACTCTTTTCCAGTTCCTTTATGAATCCTGGAGAGCCACCCGAGTTCTCAAATCAGGGATAATTTATTAAGAAATCTTGTCATTTGTGACAACATGAATTGATCTTAAGGGCGTTATGCTAAGTGAAAGAAGTCACACAGAAAAAGACAAATAACTGTACGATCTCACTCACAGGTGGACTCTAAAAACTGAACTCAGAGAAATAGAGAACAGACTGGAGGTTGCCAGAGACTGGGGTGTGGGCCGTGGGTGGATGGCGGAAACGGGTGAAGAAAGTCAAAAGGTACAAACTTCCAGTTATAAGATAAATGAGTCCTGGAGATGTGATGTACAGTGTGATGGCTATAGTTAATAACGTCATGTTGATTTAGAAGCTAAGTTGTGTCTGACTCTTTGCAACCCTGTGGACTGTAGCTCACCAGGTTCCTCTGTCCATGGGATTTCCCAGGCAAGAATACTGGAGTGGATTGCCATTTCCTCTTGCAGGGGATCTTCCTGACCCAGTGATCAAACCAGAGTCTCCTGCATTGGCAAGTGGATTCTTTACCACTGAGCCACAAGGGAAGCCCCCATAGTTAATCATATTGCATTGTATATTTGAAACTTGATAAGAGGGTAGATCTTAAAAGTTGTAACCACTAGAAAATATGTATAATTATGTGAGGTGATGGTTGTTAACTAAACTTATTGTGGTGATCAATTCACAGCTTATGATGTATATTAAATCATTACTTTGTACACCTTAAATTGATACAATGTTATATGCTGATTATATCTCAATAAGATTGGAAAAAATACAATAGAGAAAAAGATGTCTAAAAATGGGGAAGCTTATTATTGATGTAATATCAATACTCTGAACAATATATATATATTATATTCAGATTGCTTGTATGTGCCCTATCTCATTTAATCTTCATAAACACTCTAAAGGGAAGGGTTAAGCAGAATAAAACTAATGCACATTGACCTTGGATGTTATTGGTGTGATTGCCTGGGTACTTTGACATGAACTCAGTCTTCCTAGGAAGCAGGTAGTATTGTGGGCCCATTTTACAGAGGGAGAAGCAGAGTCAGAGGAGGTAATTTCCTTGACAACTCTCAACACAGATTCTATACTGCTGGAACTTGAATTCAGTCTTCTAAAATCAGTTTCACTGCCCCTTTTAGTATTTTTCAACTGTGGGGCCCTTCAGAGTGTATACAGTGTGTGCTGTATGTCTTCTGAAGACAACAGATTTTACCCAAACACCAGAGGTACTAGTCAAAATAACAGAGCAAGCCTCTGTTGGGATGCTGGGAATAAGAATAAGAAGGCTGATATTCAGTCAGTGCATTGAGATCCATGTCCTTTCGGATGCATTGGAGTCTATGCTCTACCTTTTTAAATAATTTGAATAGTACCATTGAATACATAAATAATTTCTTGCCCTTGTGGAACTTATATTTTCATGAGAAGGGAGGGTCCATGGGGCAAAGAAAATCAATTAATAAAGAAGTCACACAGCAGAAAGAGCCATAAAGCAGATAAAATAGGGTGGTGCCATGGGGGTGACACCTTTCCTGATTTTCATCTTGTACTTAGATTACTGTATTAAGATATTTAATCTTTGATTGAATGAACGTCAATAGAGATGAAATGCAAACTTGGATAAAAAGCAGCAGAAGCAACAACAAACTGGGATGGTGCGGTGGAGGCTATTTTAGGCACAGTGATTGGGAAAGGCATTTCTGAAACACTGGGACCTAGTGTCAGGAAGGAGCCAGGCTCTGAGAGAAGGACTGGAATGAGGCTGGTGTGTTTGGGGAATGAAAAGAAGCCCAGTGTGGCTGGAGAACTGGAGAAGGGAATGCCAACCCACTCCAGTATTCTTGCCTGGAGAATCCCATGTACAGAGGAGCCTGGCAGGCGAGAGTCCATGGGGTCACACAAAGTTGGACATGACTGAGCAACTAACATGTGGCTGGAGCACAGGGGTGAGGGGGAGGCAAGGGTACACAGGAGGTTGGAAGCGGGGGACATGGCTGAGTCACATGGGGCTGTGAAAGGGTTTGAATTTCACTGTGAATTTCAAGGAAGCCATTGGAAGGTTTTAAACAGGGGAGTGACATGATCTGATTGATGTTAAAAGTTCATGCTAGGAGTTGCACTGTGGAGAATGAATTCTGAGTGGGCAAGACTGGATACAGGATGCTTGCTGAGTAGTGTTTACAGTAATCTGGAGCTTAGTGACATGGAAGAAACTGGATTGCTTGGGCAATATATTTGACGTATGGAGTTGACAGATCACTTCAACATGTTGGAAAGGGAGAGGAATCATGTCTACCTCCTAGGTTTCTGGCCTGAGCAAAGGACATAGAGTAGACTGGGGAAAAGCAGGTCTTACATGAAATTCTGTTTTGGCAGGTTAAAACTGAGATGCCTGTTGGGCATTTAAGTCAATATATTTTTATGTGCAAGGCCCGTGGTATGCAAGGTGAGCTACACACATGTTGTTGTTCAGTCACTAAGTCATGTCTGATTCTTTGGATCCCATGGGCTGCAGCATGGCAGACTTCCCTGTTTTCCACTATCTCCCAGAGTTTGCTCAAGTTCATGTCTGTTGAGGTGGTGATTCTATACAACCATCTCATCCTCTGTTACCCTCTTCTTTTGCCGTCAGTCTTTCCTAGCATCAGGGTTCTTTTCCAATGAGTCAGCTCTTCGCATCAGGTGGCTAAAGTACTGGAGCTTCAGCTTCAGCATCACTTCCTCCAATAAACATTCAGGGTTGATTTCCCCTAAGATTGACCAATTTGATCTCCTTGCAGTCCAAGGTCCAACGCTCACATAGCATACAGAATACCACAGGCAGAAGATGAGGAAAAGGAGTGAACATCAAGGTCATTACTGATATCGGGAGCTAAGACTTGTGCAGGAGAGGAGTGGGAGACATAAAGGAGAGGAAGGCAGGAGTCAGCTCACAGAAGGCCCTGGAAGCAGACAATAGGAAATTTCAAAGAGATTTGGAAGGAAAATGATGTGACCACACCGAATTTTTCAAACTCTGAAAGTATCATGCATGGGAGACAGGAGGGGAGTGAGACTGGATTCAGAGTCTCAGAACAATGAAGATTTATTTGCAGCAGTCCAGGTGGAGAGATAATGAAAGCTGAAACTCAGCCAGCGACTCTCTAGAAGAGGAGGAGGAGGCAGATTTAAAAGATTTTCAGAAGGTAGATTTGACTATACTTGGGGAACTTTTGGCTGTGAGAGTGAGGAGGCCTCACTGAGTCAGTTGTTTAACCTGGGGGCCTGGGTAGATGTCGGAGCCATTGAATGAGATCCACACTATAGATCCTTGACAGCAGGGTAGATCTGGTCTGATCCTTTGTTTCCAGGGCCAACCTCAGGGTCCCTTTTCAGTCTGAGAAGCTGATTTACTTGGCTTTTCCATGATGCTCTTCCTTGCTCAAGGAAGTCTTGTTGAATGGATTACAGAGAGGCAAAGGCAGAATCTGGGGGAACGTCAACATTTTAGTGAAAGTAAAAGTCACTCAGTTGTGTCTGATTCTTTGCGATCCCATGAACTATTCAGTCCTTGGAATTCTCCAGGCCAGAATACTGGAGTGGGTAGCCATTCCCTTCTCCAGGGGATCTTCCCAACCCAGGGATCAAACCCAGGCCTCCCGCATTGCAGGCGATTCTTTACCAGGTGAGCCCGCAGGAAAAGCAGAAATCAGAGGATCCAGAAAACCAGCAGAATAGAAGGTGAAGGAATTGGGACTTCCTTGGTGGTCTAGTGGTTAAGAATCTGCCTTGCACTTAAGAGGACTCAGCTTCGATCCCTGGTTGGGGAATTAAGATCCCACATGCCACAGAGCAAGTAAGTCTGCACAATAGCAACTACTGAGCCCTTGCCACAACTGGAGTGTCCATACACTGCAACGGAAGATTTTGCACGATGCAACAAAGATCCCATGTGCTGCAACTGAGACTTGACGCAGCCAAACAAATAAATGTTAAAAAAAAAAAAAAAAGAAAGTGAAGAAATGGTCAAAGGTAGTACTGGATGCCAAGGTAAGGCCAAAGGAGATGAGGCCTTACAAGTGTCCACTGGATCAGGGCTTTGGCAGTAGCATCAGCCAGAGACGGTGGTGAAGGTGTGAATGTCAGGTGGTAGTGGGTAGAGGGACAAACGCTTAGGACAGGGTTGATCACAGTGGGTGGAGGCAAGCTTCCCTGGAGACTCAGTGGTAAAGAATTTGCCTGCAATGTAGGAGACTTAGGTTCGATCCCTGGGTTGGGAAGATCCGCTAGAGAAGGGAATGGTAACCCACTCCAGCATTCTTGCCTGGAAAATCCCATGGACCAAGGAGCCTGGCAAGCTACAGTTCATGGGGTCACAAAGAGTCAGACATGATTGAGTGCACACAATGGAGTGGGGGAAATCTAGGCTGACTAGCGGTAACCAGACACATTATGATGCTGTTGAAAATGAAAGAAGAAAAAGAGTGGCGGGACAAATACTTAGGACAGGGTTAGGAAGTGGAAAATACCCAGCTGAAAATCTGCGGGCAGTGTGGACAGAGGATTCAGAGATTTCTCCCCCAAGTTGCTGTTTTCTCCGTGAACTGGGAACAGGCAGATGATGTCTTGAAGCTAAGGGCAGTGACGTGGAAGATGAAGATCAGGGGCCAGTTTGAGAGACAGGCAATTTTAAAAAGTCAGCTTTGAGAAAACAGAAGACTATATGATTCATTTCAATTTTATCCTGACCCTTAGAATTGTCCTTCAAGGAAAAACCTCTCTGCCCAAGAGACTCAGTTGGAACTCTAGTTAACCGAGTCATGAACTCTTCTACCCCGGGTCATGGAACAAGTATCTGTCAGAACTCAGAATTGATCCTGTGAGGGTAGCCTTGGCCCTGGCCGTTTAGCCGGTTCATCAGACTTCAGTTTCGTTGAGTATTCTAGGCCAGGCCAGTTGGCTGTTCGCAGTTTGCCGAGTTGATTTGCTTTTGCACTTTCGTTAGACACAAAAGAGCCTGAATCTGGGACCTTGAGCCATTGCTGACACCGGTAGAGGCTGGGGAGGCCTGTTAGGAATTCTAAGTGTGGCTCTTCAGAAAGAGATGTTACACTCGTGTTTCTCCTGATAGATGTTGGTCGCCGTCCAGAAGAAAGTTAAAAGTTCCCATTGCTTTTTCCAGAAAGAATAATGGGGAGCCCTTGTGCTCAAGCCAACAATCCCTCTTCTCAATAAAACAAATAGGTTCTAATGTTGGCAGCTTTCTGAGCTGTTGTGAGGATATAAAGGCTGCTCTGTCTTTCTCTGTGGTAAATATACGGCAGGCATTTAACTCATTACTAGATAAATCACACTGCGATGGCTCAGAAGAGGCATTGGTACCAGTTTTTAATTCTGGCTTTTCTTACTTTATGTTCTTTTTCTTTATGTTTTATTTCTGACAAATAAAATTGCTATGTTTTGAAATGATGCTTTGATAAATTTCTCCTTTCTTGACTAATTTGGTTCCTGAAAGAGACACAGATAAACTTAGTTAATAAAGGTGATTTAAACGAGCTGATTAATTTGATTAATGAATTGTTTATAGAAATGCTGTGGTGAGATTCTTAGTGTTCACCTGAGGGTCGGGGGGCTGCTGTGCATTTCCCGGCTCACACAGACCACGTGGCATCATGGACTAACTGGCCAACAGGGAGATGGACAGACGTGATCTCAGCCATTGCTAGGCCTGGCACTTAAAACCACCCCACAGGAGTCTCTGGCTCTTTCCCCACTTCTTTGATGACCAAGGAGGCCATGTGTTCTGGTTGGCATGCATTGAAGATGGAAGAGGGCCATCCAATCCATATCAGGCATTATGTGATCAAGAAATAACTTTTGTTTTGTTAAGCCATTGAGTTTTCAGGGTTTTCCTATTATTGTAGCAATGCCTAACCTCACTAATACACAAATCAGTTGATAGCACTCTATCAGGAAAGATAAGATCTTCTACAAGTCCCCAGAGATCGCAGGTACTGAAATGAGACAGCAGGGTTTTCCCATCTCAGAGCTGTCTGCAGAGCTCTGCCTTGACTTTAAGATCATAGTCTACATATCTGTAGAAATTTCCAGAGGGCTTTACATTGAGTTCTTATTGTGGACCATAAGCTGCAATAATAGGCTTCTGACGGGAAACCAAGGTTGTTTTCCTTTAAGGTGACAACGTAGTGGCAGTCAAAAAATGACTATTTCTGTATAATTTACTTGTGTGCTGGAATCTCCCTAAGCCACACTAACCCATGAGTAAGCTGTAGCTGGGATCAGAGTAGCCTCCCCTGTTTCACCGTCTCTTTTGGCCGCCCCCTGTTATAGAGCCCATGAAAATCTCTGCAAGCCTTCCTTGGGGGGCGGGGAGGGGGTCTCTAGAGGATAGCTCCTACTGAACAAGTGGAGTTATCATGAGCTATCAAATGGCATGTTCCATCTTCTCTTTTGTGCCAGGTCCTCCATCGGGTATCACCCTCTCTGCTAGGTGTTCTTTCCTGCTTGCCACGGATGGTGCCAGAGCTATATACATCTGAGGGACCATCTGCAGCTGGACATCATTTCTGCTATTTGGGGGCATAGGCAGTAGATAATTCTTATGAGTGCACAGTGCTGGATAGAGTCACCTTCCCCTTCAATCACCAAGTCAAGCTTGTCTAATTTGCTTAACCCCTAGAGTAAATATCACACAGGAGACTTCTATCGGGTCCACCTCACCAGTTTTGGATAGAATCTAGCAGCATTTACAGGTCTATGATGAGTTTCCCCCTACACCTATAATTGTTGTTGTTGTTTAGACACTAAGTCATGTCCAACTCTTTGTGACCCCATGGACTATAGCCCACTGGGCTCCTCTGTCCATGGAATTCTTCAGGCAAGAATACTGGAGTAGGTAGCCATTCCCTTCTCCAGGGGATCTTCTGGACCCAGGGACTGAACCTGGGTCTCCTATATTGCAGGCAGATTTTTTACCATCTGAGCCACTAGGGAATGCCTCATGTAAATCTGATTCCTGGAACCACAGCTAGCAACAAGTTGGCCTGAGAAGGCTGGCCTGCTTGGGGATCATTCCTGTTGTTACCATCTTACTCAAAACCCTTGGTACAACAGTCAGTAAATACATTTTGCAGGGATTAATAAACAAGCTAGTGCTTTGAAAAACCCACTAATATCTAAGAATCCCACTCAATGGAGTTTTTGTACATGTACAACAAAGATGCAGAGTCTTAGTTGACCTCTTTCCTCATCAGCAATGGATGCATTTTACTGAGGTCCTCCTATGTGCAAGGCATTCTGTAAAACTCCTTGCATATATTATCTCATTATTTTTTATGACAACCATATGGACTAAATGTTGTTTCTCCATTTGCCAGCAATGGAAATCGAAGTTCAGAGAATCCAAGCAAATTGCCTAAGGTCATAGAGGGTAACCCTGAGATTAAAATGCAACCCTGCCTTTGTCCAAAGCTTATGTCTTATTTTTTTTTTTTTTAACCATAGTGTGCTATTTTGGAGGAAAGTTTCTAATCATCCAGTACTATTTATTTAGCCTATGCAACAACTCTGAGGCTTACTTTTAAAGTCCAGAGTAGGTTTGAGCCCCTTCGGTTCTGGTACCTTCCCTGGTCTCTACCTTTCATTTTTCCTGATTTTGGACAGCAAAAGTAGGAGTGTGGATTGAAAACAAACAAACAAACAAACTAGACTGAGGATACTGAACACATCTCCCAAGAACAAACAGTAATTCTCAGTATCATCTGTATTAAGAGAGATATTTTTCCCAACTTGAAACACTTTCATGTACTTCCCTCATGCGCATTGTAATATGTAAAACAATTTAAAGCAATTCACTCATTTAATTAATGAGTAGTGTCATTACCTTCTTTTTTTCCTGTGCTTGCTTTCAAACTTTGTTACTTTTTTCACTCTTCACCCTCCCCTGCTCCATTCAGAAAATAAGAATTTGGACTGAAAAAAACATCATTTGGTCCTTAGCTATTCTAAGATGCAGTCAGGGGACTTCCCTAGCTGTCTAGTGGTTAAGACTCCACATTTCCAGTGCAAGGAATGTGGGTTCAATCCCTGGTTGGGGAACTAAGTTCCCCCCAAAATAAGTAAATAAAATGAAACTTAAGAAAAAAGACCTAGTCAAAATTTGAAATTATTACCTAAAAAATTAAGAATAGATGCATAAGCATTAAAAAATGCAAACAGCATAGAGGAAATTAAAAAATAAGCCTATCTCACCCCAATCTGAACTCTAAGACTAAAAGATAACTATTTTTATTTATTAATGTCTAAATTATTTTGGGAACTACTAGAAATATGCTTAAGGCTTCCCCAGTAGCTCAAGAACCGGCCTTCAATGCAGGAGACTCAGGTCTGACCCTTGGGTCAGGAAGATCCCCTCTGAGAAGGAAATGGCAACCAACTCCAGTATTCTTGGGAAATTCCATGAACAGAGGAGCCTGGAGGGCTACAGTCCATGGGGGTCGCAAAAGATTGGACATAACTTAATGACTAAACAACAAGAAATATGCTTACACCTCTTTTTCTTAATTTCTCAACTTTGATTAGTATCTAAGAAACAGGAAGGATTTTTCATACTTATGACTATTAATTCCCATGTGCCCTCCTCCTGACAACTGTACTGTATTTTCTGAGGAGGGAGGAGAGAAAGCTGATCTCTGCCCGTCTGTCTCATTGGCAGTCCTTTCCACAGTTACCCTGGTGTCTGCCCCCTGGTTCATTCCTTTTCTGTGCTGGTTGACTCAGAGTTTGGCATTTCTTGAAACCTGTGTCAATCCAGGGTCTCATCAGGAAAACAGGCCTCATGCCAGATAGTTCAATAGAAAGAATTTAATTAGTGGGATTAATTATAAAGGCTTTAGAAGAGCTGACAGAGCAAACAGGATGAAGCAGCTCAGAATTAGGAAGCAGACGTGGGTTGGGGGGTGAGAGTTCATTCCCCTTGCTGGGCGCTGGAACTCCAGTATAGGTCACAGAGCTGCACTCAGGTCTCCAGGTAGGTACTGGAACCATGGAGTAGATGGAGCTACTGGTGGAGGCTTTGCTCAAAGCCAAGAAAGAAGGGGAAGAAACACCCAAATTTCTTCCCTCCTCCTACTGTGCATCCCTCACTAATGCCTCCCCTCAGTTGAAACTGGCCAGAAACCAGTTTGTCAAGGGAGTCTGGAAAATGTAGATTGGAGGGGCCAGTAACCTGAGAGACAGAAAGAGTAGGAGGAGAATCTGAGAGCAAACAGATGAAGTATAATGGGTTGAACTGAACCCTACCCCTAACCCTAAAAAGACATGTTGAAGTTCTAAGCCCCAGTACCACAGAATGGGAGCTTATTTGGAAATAGAATCATTGATGATGCAATTAGTTAGGTTAGTTTAGTTCAGTTCAGTTCAGTCGCTCAGTTGTGTCTGACTCTTTGCGACCCCATGAATCACAGCACACCAGGCCTCCCTGTCCATCACCAACTCCTGGAGTTCACTCAGACTCACGCCCATCGAGTCGTGATGCCATCCAGCCATCTCATCCTCTGTTGTTCCCTTCTCTTCCTGCCCCCAATCCCTCCCAGCATCAGGGTCTTTTCCAATGAGTCAACTCTTCCCATGAGGTGGCCAAAGTACTGGAGTTTCAGCTTTAGCATCATTTCTTTCAAAGAAATCCCAGGGTTGATCTCCTTCAGAATGGACTGGTTGGATCTCCTTGCAGTCCAAGGGACTCTCAAGAGTCTTCTCCAACACCACAGTTCAAAAGCATCAATTCTTCAGTGCTCAGCTTTATTCACAGTCCAACTCTCACATCCATACATGACTACTGGAAAAACCATAGCCTTGACTAGATGAACCTTAGTTGGCAAAGTAATGTCTTTGCTTTTGAATATGCTATCTAGGTTGGTCATAACTTTTCTTCCAAGGAATAAGCATCTTTTAATTTCATGGCTGCAGTCACCATCTGCAGTGATTTTGGAGCCTCCCAAAATAAAATCTGACACTGTTTCCACTGTTTCCCCATCTATTTGCCATGAAGTGATGGGACCAGATGCCATGATCTTCCTTTTCTGAATGTTGAGCTTTAAGCCAACTCTTTCCACTCTCCTCTTTCGCTTTCATCAAGAGGCTTTTTAGTTCCTCTTCACTTTCTGCCATAAGGGTGGTGTTATCTGCATATCTGAGGTTATTGATATTTCTCCTGGCAATCTTGATTCCAGCTTGTGTTTCTTCCAGTCCAGCGTTTCTCATGATGTCCTCTGCATAGAAGTTAAATAAGCAGGGTGACAATATACAGCCTTGACGTACTCCTTTTCCTATTTGGAACCAGTCTGTTGTTCCATGTCTAGTTCTAACTGTTAGTTAGGTTAAGATGGGGTCATATGGTGTAGGGTGGGCCTTCACCAAATATGACTGATGTACTTATAAGAAGATGAATGACGCAGAGAAACACAGGCAGAGTGCCATGGAACAACAGAGGCAGAGACCAGAGGGAGGCATCTAGGAGGCAGACAGCACCCAGGACCATTGGTTGTCCCAGAGCTAGGGTAGAGGCATGGAATGGATTCTCCCGCACAACCCTCCAAGGGAACCACCCTGCCAACACCTGTGTTTCAGACTTGACAATTCTGGAAGTGTGAGAAAATAATGTTGTATTGATCTAAGAATCTAACTTTGGGATACTTTGTTACAGATAGGCACAGGGTTATTCTGAGAAGAGTGCTCACACTTCTTCAACCTGTATTCTGGGCTACAACTTTCTCAGCAATGACTTTATATCAGTACAATCTCATGTACTTCTTGGTTTTCAAAAATATGTCAAAATACCTGGTCCATCGTACTCAGGACTCTTACGGCTTCATGCTACTCTGTCATTTCAATGGAATTCCATGAATGAGAGCAAGTCTGCCCTCCTAAAGCAGAGCACTCCACCCAACATGGGCCAGGTTCAACGTTTAGGGCATCCTCACTTCCTCCTGTCCAGAGATGAGGTCTTCTAATTACACATACAGTGAATACAAGGCATATCAAAGACAAAGCAAGGTTTTACATAAAAGCAAACACTATACCCCATTCACCCTGTAGGAGGGCATGGCAACCCACTCTAGTACTCTTGCCTGGAGAATGCCATGGACTGAGGAGCCCGGGGCAGGCTACAGTCCACAGGGTCGTAAAGAGTTGGGCATGACTGAGTGACTGAGCAGACTTGCACATACCCCATTTTGGAGCTTTCCTGGTGACACAGTGGTAAAGAATCTGCCTGCAACGTAGGAGGCGTGGATTCAATTCCTGGGTTGGGAAGACCCCATGAGAAGGAAATGGTAACCCACTCCAGTATTCTTGCCTGCTAAATCCCATGAACAGAGCAGCCTGCCAGGCTACAGTCCATGGGGGTCGCAAAGAGTTGGACATGACTTAGTGCCTGAACAACAACAATACTCCATTTATAGAAGAAGATACCTTTGAATTTTAGTTCACTGATTAATATAACTTGCCAAAATAATTAGGATGCTGGAACTCAGTTATGAAAATGTCTATCTTATCTAGAAAAAGAACTGCTATCCTTTCCTTAATGTTTAGATGATTAATTTATGGTTAATGTTTTTGAGAACAATGTTATTTAATGTCTCTTATAAAAAACCAGTTTGGATAATATGTTCTGCTCCTCTGGCTAAATCAAATTCTATGCTTACTAAAATTTCTCAAAGTTCTTAAAAAGCAGATAGCAACAACAACAGCTACAACAATATGTATAAACCCCATGTGGTACCAACAGCCTGACACCTGACTGACCACTGGCTCTGAGAAAAATTACTAGTTATATGTCTACAGACCCCCCCAGGTTTAAAGGGACCACGGAACCACACAGCTTCTAGAACTCCCATATGTTCTTATCATGAGCACTGAATCAGCTATTTAGTAATTGCTTAGGGTAGTCTTGTCTGATGAGAAAAAAATAAAAGCAGCCTTCTGACACATGATAGTCCCTCAAAATGACTAAATACTAAAGATTTAGAAAATATGAAACCATTATTTTGAAAGACGTTCTTACACAGATTCATGGTATTAAAGAGCATGATTTTTAAGATCTAAAAGAAAAGAAAGCAAGCTATCCAGATCCAACCTTTTAGCTGCTTTAAATTATTTTTCTCCACCTCCATGCTAGTAAAGTGATTTTCAGTGGAAACACTCCATGAGAACCTACATCTTACTTTTTTTTTTTTTTTTTTTTTGAGTATGGGGAAAGAGAGAGAGGTGACTTGGTCTTAAGAATCCTTAACAAGGATGAATAATCCTTAACAAGGATTATTTTTATATTGCAATCTCAGAGGGTTCTGCACATACTTGCTCATTTTTTCTGGCTTTATACATCAATGGATTGGGTTTGGTGATAGAAAAAACAAACAGAAAAAAACCCGCTACTGTTTTTAAGGGTTAAGTTGGCTAAATTTGCTGACTTCTCTGGAAAGTTGTGATCTTTATGATAGCATGTGTTCCATAGGAATGGGAATTATTGTCTGGCTTCTGCAGTGTGTATGTGACGCCAAGGTCATGTTCTAGTTCCTGGAAGAGCTGAGACTCAGTCCCAACAGTGTGATCCTACATGTTCTCACAGCTATCTCGCAGCTCATGGTACCTGCCAGAGCACCAGTAACTCAGCTTCCTGGAGAAATAACATCCCTCCTGGCAGGGTTCCAGGTTCTCCCCGCTGCCCAGTGTAAACGTCAGGAGCTGTCACCTGGGCTCGAGTGTATGGAGTCCTGAGACTTTGAATTCAGACTTTCCCTAACTGACACTGTTCCTCCTGAGCCTAGAGCTCCAGACTCAGTTTCCCTATGGTACTTTTTCATAACCTTCCATGACAAGATGCTCAAGGCGTCTCACCTTTTGCTCCAAAGCTTCCTTAATCATTAACTCAATAAAAATGTGCAGAATGCTTACCTTGTGTGCTGCCCTTTGCTAAAGCACAGCGAGAATGACCAACAAATACATGTCATGGGTCCTACGTAGGCACTTGATTGGCTGATCCATAACCTATTCTCAATCCCTTTTCCCTTGTCTGCTTCCATTTCAAATACTGGAAAAACTAAATATTTGTTCCCTCAGCCTCTTTTGCAGCTGACAGTGGCCATGTGTGACACAGTTTTGACTGAGACAGAGTTGTAACAGGGCCAGCATTTTTGCTCATCCTTCCAAGTCAGAGCTATAGCTAACTCATTATTTTTAATGTTTGCATGACAGTTCATAGCGTGGATATACTATCCTCATCCAACCATTCCCCAAGTGAATGATAGTTGCTGTTTCTTATTTTTCCTGATACAACAATGCTGCAATAAACATTTCTTTTCATGTATTCTATGTATTGGTGCTTTTATTTCTTTTAGATTAGAGTCCCAAATGCTATATTACTTGGTAAAAATATATATGTATTTAAATTTCAAAAGATATTGACAGTTTTTCAAAAAATATAGCAGTCCCAATTCTCAGTAGCTATATATATTTCACTGCATGTATATCAGCACTAGGGTTATTTCTGCTTTCAAATTTTGCCAATTTGATGAATGAAAATAGATAATAATGTTGCTTTAATTTTAATGTCCCTGAACCTAATGAAACTGTTCAATCCTAGATTTATTAGCCATTGTACCCTCATATCCTCTGCCCATTTTTCTAAAGGCTTGTTCGTTCTTTTTCTTGTCAACTTGTAGACAATTTTCTGCATGTTAGAGATATAATCCTACGCCTACCATATGTATAGCAAATATTTTTTCAGTCTACTATATGTCTTTTGAATGGAAAAAGACATAAACAGTTTTTAAAAAGTTTATATAAGCAAATATGTCTTTCCTTTCCTTTATGACATTCTTGTTTAGGAAATTCTGTCCACTTCAAGGAGTTTGTTTTCTGAACTTGGTTCAACATTTTAGTAGTATATTCTTTAGGAGCCTGTAATGTGAGACATACCAGTCTTTAAGAGAACAAGAGTTGCAAAGGCATATTTGTAGAAAAACAAGCCAGTCTATGGGTAAGGGAGGCTTCCCTGGTGGCTCAGTGGTGAAGAACCTGCCGGCCAGTGCAGGAGATGTTAAGAGACACAGGTTTGATTTCTGGGTCAGGAAGATCCCCTGGAGGAGGGCATGGCAACCCACTCCAGTATTCTTGCCTGGAGAATCCCAAAGACAGGGGAGCCTGGCAGGCTACAGTCGCAGAGTCAGGCATGACTGAAGAGACTTAGGATACAGCAGTAACAACTAACAACAATGCATATAAAGCATTTAGCAGAGGGTTTAGCACACAGGTGATAACCATTGTTACTACTATTATTGGTGAAAAAAAAAGCAGGAGAGAAGTTCAGAAAAATAGCCTGAGGTTAAAAGGATTAGACATTAATCCATAAGGAGTGGAAAACAAAGGAGAGTTTCGAAGCAGAAGAGTAATATGGGAGAGGTGGTATTTAATGAAAATTGATCTCTTTCAGAACCCTCAATGGCTTAGATTGTAAAGAATCTGCCTGCAATGAGGGAGACCTAGGTTCGATCCCTGAGTCGGGAAGATCCCATGGAGAAGGGAATGGCAGCCCACTCCAGTATTCTTGCCTGGAGAATTCCATGGACAGAGAAGCCTGGCGGCTACAGTCCATAGGGTCACAAAGAATCAGATACAACTGAGTGACTACACTTTGTTAAACTTTTTGGGACCCATGGTTCCCTAAATGCCATATTTATATTTATGTATTTTTATCTCAATATCTTAGAAAAAAAGGAGTACGTCTTAAACCTAATCATACTTAGCAAGTCATTGTGACATAGTCAGGTTGTGATTATTCTATCAATCCACATCTGACTTTAGGTGGAAATTTTTGTCTCATAATTTAAAACACATTCAGTCTAAAAACAGAACAAAACTCTACAATTTGAATTTTTTGGCTATACTGCAAAGCCTGTGGGGTCTTAGTTTCTGTTCAGGGATTGAACCTGGGCACCTAACAATGGAAGCAGAGTTCTAACCACTGGACCACCAGGGAATTCCAAACAACTTGAATTTTCTGTGTCCTTATTTGTAGGGAGCTTGGTATTGTTATTCAGCTAAGAACAGTTGAGGGTCATCTCACTGGTTCTTACAGCACACCTATAGGCAAACAGGATTCCACTTGCAGAGAGATGTGTCCACCTTCCACAACTATTATGGACCGAATGCTTGTGTCCTCTCCAAATTCATATGCTGAAGTTCTAACCCCAGCACGACTGTATTTGGAGATAGGGCTTTTGTGGAAGTAATTAAAGTTAAATGAGGCCGTACGGTGAGGTCCTGAGCTGATAGGATTTGTGTCCTTACAAGAAAAGACATCAGAGAGCTTGCCCCTCTCTCAGTGCTCACACAGAAGAAAGGCTACATGAACACACAGTGAGATCATGGCTGCCTGTAAGCTGAGAGGAGAGGCCCTACTACGAAATCAAACTAGCCGGCAACTTCATTTTGGACTTCTAGCCTCCAAAACTGCAATAAAATAAATGTTTGTTGTTTATGGCCCCAATCTGTGATAATAATTTTTTATGATAGCCCGAGCAGACTAATGCAACATCCAGCATCAAACTCTCCTTCTATATATGGATGCTAAGGGTTATTTTCATCAAAGTAAAGATGATTTTTTAAGAATGCAGTTTCCCTATTCCTACCAAATCAAGGTTGCTTTGTCTTCAAGGAAAGAATGTCTGGAGCTCAGATTCTGGGGGAGGATAAAGAAACAGTCTCCTCCCCACCCTCCTGACTCAGCAGAATGTTGCCCTCCTTCATGAAGCAATGGGAGACTTAGACCATTGGCTTCTGCCACATGATCAAGTAAACCAAATACTTGGAAGAGTTATAAAATACAGGAAAAAAAATAAAAAGCAACCACATCTTGACCTTAACCCAGCCTCATGAATTCCAAGTTATGGTTTCTTTCATAGGGAGATGACATGGCTTGACTCATAAGCTGCTCTTCCTACCTGATGATATCCTTGTTTCGGAAAATCCAGAGAGACTGTATAGAAATGGACAACGGCCAGAGCCTATATAAAAAGATCTACAACATGCCCAGGAAACAAAGCCCTTTATCTGCAATAAACAATCTAGGCAGGCAGCCTGCTGTGAGTCAGATTTGTGGATTGCTATCTCTAGTAACAATTCAGAAAGCTAAAGAATAACTTCTATGACAATTGGCCCCGAGTCACCAGGACTTGATTAATAGCTTCCAACTTCTGTAATTTTTGTTTTGCTTCAAACTTAGGATGAGCCAGGGAAAGCTAAACCCCACTTTCAGTTAGCTCACCCACAGCTTTCCTGGTCAATAGGCTCCAATGAGGGCATATCCGAAGCCCTCTCCTTTTCCACTAAAAAATTCCCACTACTCTGCCTGCCTTTGTGTGTGCGTGAGTTGCTCAGTCATGTCTGACTCTTTGCAACCCCATGAATTGTAACCTGCCAGACTCCTTTGTCCGTGGGATTCTCCAGGCAAGGAGAATACTGGAGTGGGTTGCCATTTCTGTCTCCAGGAGATCTTCCCGACTCAAGGATCTCCTGCATTGCAGGCAGATTCTTTACCATCTGAGCCGCTGGGAAGTTTCTCTGAGCCACTGCCTTTGAGTCTGTTGAAAGGTAAATGACTTTGGCTGACTGCCTTGTTACAGCACTCTGAATTCATAGTTTTTGCTTGTTTTCCCTTGGTTGGTTTTCTTTTATTTCTCCACTATCTTTTTATGTATTCCTTAGAAGACTTGAGAAATTCTTTTCTTCCCTAATTGTGCCCAGAAAGATTTTCTGTCATATTTGGGGTAGAGATAGGGTGCCCCTCCCTTTCAGGATTGTAAATTGTGGGTTTGATCCCTGGGTTGGGAAGATTTCCTGGAGAAGGGAATGGCAACCCACTCCAGTATTCTTGCCTGGGGAATCCCATGGACAGAGGAGTTTAGAAGGCCACAGTCCATGGGGTCACAAAGAGTTGGACACGAGTGAGCAACTAACACATGAGCCCACATGATATAGTGTTAAAAAATCATGCGAGATGTTTGCAAAGATATAAACCAATGCTTAGCATGAGGGAGAGGTGCATCAGGTTATCCTGTCTTTGGATAAATGTGGACTTGAAATACTGAACACAGGGATCATGTCCCAGGGTGATTGTTCTAGGCTGGTAGTGTGCCTACGGGGGCCCCTGACCACCTGTTTCTGCTCTCTCCCACCCCAGTCACTTTTTCAAAGGTATTTATAGTGACTTAAGCCTGTGTTTCTGAGCTCCAGGATCTGACCCCTGGCAGCCCGCGGCTGCCCTGCCTTCACTGAGTGCTGTCCCTTATGCTGTTCCGGTTGTGTCCTCTCCTGCGTGTCCCCTCGGGGACTGAACACGGTTCAGATGCTTGTTTTGCATCACTGAAAGAGGCATGAGGAACACCTCAAAGGAGCCTTTCCACCTGCTGATCTTGGCAGTTCTGCTGTTTTGAAAGACAACAGATCAGTGGGAAGGAGGAAATTTCATTCCCTTAGGGCTTCTCTGCTTAGCAGCCCTGACATCAACAGCAACCAAGTGCATTTTAGGGGGAATCGTTAGAACCAGGTCCTTATCTGCATCATTTGGAATAAAGTTTGATAAAAACAGAAAACATGAACTCTAAAAACTCTCCACTAAATTCAGACTGATTCAGCACTCATTTTAGTTGTTTTTCCTCATTAATAAGAATAAATAAGTAACTCCCTAAAGTTAGGTATTACTAATAAGTAGAAAGCCATTTAAATGAATTTGGAAACTGGGATTTTTAATGTAACCCTATAATCTACTTCACTGAAGAACTTTAAATGACTTGATAAAAAATGGAGATTCCAAGATGCTGAAGCTAAAGCTCCAATACTTTGGCCACCTGATGCAAAGAGCCGACTCGTAGATGATGCTATGAACCGACTCATAGCATAGACCCTGATGCTAGGAAAGACTGAGAGCAAAAGGAGAAGGGCGTGACAGAGGATGAGATGATTGGATGGCATCACTGACTCAATGGACATGAATTTGAGCAAACTCCAGAAGATAGTGAAGGACAGGAAAGCCTGGCATGCTGCAGTCCATGGGGTGGCAAAGAGCTGGACATGACTCAGCAGCTGGACAAGAAGAAAGGTGCCATTTGATGGCTAACAGCTTATCCCTTTGTTGGCAGATAGGGAGGGCACTTCTCAGGGTTTCCCCAGCTTCACCTAGGCTGATATCAGCACTCAGCAAAAGGCTCCACAAAGCACTGTATATTGATTCATCATCAGTTTCCAATAAAATAATGCTAGTGATTGAACAAGTTAGAGTAACAGAGTTTGAAATAGAAGGACTGACACAGGCACAAGGTACCAACTTATCTCTGTCCACGTTTAGATATTGATCAGTCAGACTGGAGACTTAGGGTCCAATCACCAATGACAGCATAGACCGGAAACTGTGGCTCCTCCTTTTGTGTGTAGCCATCTTTGAATCACAAAGAGTCCTTAAAACTGTCCAGTTATCAGTTATAAACAGCTGAGAGACCTTTAAGGAGAGGGATCTAGAAAGAGGTCCATAAGTGCAATTAATGGGAAAAATAAAGAAGTAACTTTCCAATGTACTGCCCCGCACTACTCCCCAATGTGGAAGAGAGGGGGTGGTCAGCGTCCCCTAAGTGACTGTTGTGTGCCTGCATGTTCAATGACTGCTAGCAATCAATGTGAATCTTTTGTTTGGGGGTCCAGTTTTTACCACACAGTTTGATTTCCCTAGTATTTTCCATGTCCAACTCTTTCTTTTCTTCTTACATGTCCCTGCTTATGTTACTTCCTCTCTGTGTGATGCTTGCCTCCCAACCAATGAAAATCTCACACCCTTGGGGTCCAGTTCTCAGCTGTGTCTGACTCTTTGCAACCCCATGGACTGCAGCCCTCCAGGCTCCTCTGTCCATGGGGCTCTCCAGGCAAGAATACTGGAGTGGGTTGCCATTCTCTTCTCCAGGCACCCTTGCATGTCCTGGTCACCCTTAAGGATTTCTGTGTCCTCAGAACTGATACATCACTTACCATTTGGGCTAGCCAGTTTAAACATACTTCTTCTGATTTAAAGAGTGTTATTGGATATGGAACAACAGACTGGTTCCAAATAGGAAAAGGAGTACGTCAAGGCTGTATATTGTCACCCTGCTTATTTAACTTATATGCAGAGGACATCATGAGAAATGCTGGACTGGAAGAAACACAAGCGGGAATCAAGATTGCTGGGAGAAATGTCAATCACCTCAGATATGCAGATGACACCACCCTTATGGCAGAAAGTGAAGAGGCGCTAAAAAGCCTCTTGTTGAAAGTGAAAGAGGAGAGTGAAAAAGTTGGCTTAAAGTTCAACATTCAGAAAACGAAGATCATGGCATCTGGCCCCATCACTTCATGGGAAATAGATGGGGAAACAGTAGAAACAGGGTCAGACTTTATTTTTTTGGGCTCCCAAATCACTGCAGATGGTGACTGCAGCCATGAAGTTAAAAGACGCTTACTCCTTGGAAGAAAAGTTATGACCAACCTAGATAGTATATTCAAAAGCAGAGATATTACTTTGCCGACTAAGGTCCGTCTAGTCAAGGCTATGGTTTTTCCAGTAGTCATGTATGGATGTGAGAGTTGGACTGTGAAGAAGGCTGAGCGCCGAAGAATTGATGTTTTTGAACTGTGGTGTTGGAGAAGACTCTTGAGAGTCCCTTGGTTGCAAGGAGATCCAACCAGTCCATTCTGAAGGAGATCAACCCTGGGATTTCTTTGGAAGGAATGATGCTAAAACTGAAGCTCCAGTACTTTGGCCACCTCATGGGAAGAGTTGACTCATTGGAAAAGACCCTGATGCTGGGAGGGATTGGGGGCAGGAGGAGAAGGGGATGACCGAGGATGAGATGGCTGGATGGCATCACGGACTCAATGGACGTGAGTCTGAGTGAACTCTGGGAGTTGGTGATGGACAGGGAGACCTGGTGTGCTGCGATTCATGGGGTCGCAAAGAGTTGGACACGATTGAGCGACTGAACTGACTGATTCTTGCTTCTGTAGCTGGACATACTTCATCCAGATCAGGATGATGCTGGAACTTGTCATGTGTCTTGTCTGGGGCTGAGAGGAATAGACGTGCTATGATATTTGTTGCTGTCATTGTGGGATTGTAAACACTGTCTGTGGGTTAATGACATCCTATTAGCCAGGATCATTCTATATTCATGATTTAACGCTGTGGCATTGAAGCCCACATGGCTTCTGCTTAAAATGAGCCTCAATTCAGATCACTGTCAGCCCTCCTGAGTCAGGTGACTGCCTTTGTTTGCACTGGATGCCATGGGATGCTGGAACTCCATGTGTCATTTTAGTATTAGTGATGCTTTAAAACTCACCAGACAGGTATTATAACTTTCCTGCTTCCCTCGTCCTTCACGCCCTGGCTGGTCAGGTCCACCCAGGCTGGCCTGGTGTTCTGTGGAGACTTGCCTCAGTTGGGTAGGCTGACTGTACTCCAGAATCACACTTCAGTTGGATAATGTGGCTATAAGAGGTGCCCACTGAGCGTGTGTCTTTTCCCCGAGAGGCATGGGGCTGTCAGCGACGCAGTGGCACCTAGAATATCTAGGCAAGCTCTCAACATGTAATTGCCAGGATTTAAGATTACTGTGTTGCTTTTGATTTGGCCTATTGCTTTCCCCAGAAACAGCTATTTCCAGGCATCTCTGACACAAAGAGGTTTCTGGAAAAAAGACATATTTCTCCCTTTCCAGGGAAATCAGAAAACTTTTAACTTTTCCTTCTCTAGAGTAAGTCAGCAACCCCTTTGCCCTAAGTATCTTCTTTTTGAATCTTGGGGCTTGTTATAACAATTCCTTGTGCTAACAACTCCTATCTTAGAGGTGATATGAAGATAAAAAAGGCATCAGCCTGGTGTAAATTCTATGCATGTTCTTCCATATGCATGCTTTCCAGGGTCTTTTATGCATGTTATGCATGTTTTTCGTGCACGTTTTATATATGTTTTTCAGGTCCTGTTATGAGATAATTGGGGCCAAAAGCAACAAAGCAAATAATTGAACATCAACAAGGCTGTTTTCCTTAGAAGATTCAGACTTCGGGGAGTCTAGTTCTAAGTTCTAGGACCATGGACTGAACCCTCATTTCAGCATTCAGGTGAAGTCTGTGGCCTGGATCACCTGTAGGAAAGGTGACCACCTGCCTACCTTAAAGTTGTACAGATATGAAGGCTACACGGTGAAAGACCCAAAAGGGCAAGACTCTAACTTGGGAAGAGCTTTTATTATGTTTTCAGTGACACTCTAAAGTACAAATTGTATAAATTGTTTAAACTAAATTTTCTTTCTTCAGATTTATAGTCATATTAGAGCTTGTAAATTCTCTCTGCTTTCATTAAGTCAATTCAGTTCAGTTCAGTTCAGTTCAGTCACCCAGTCATGTCCGACTCTTTGCAACCCCATGAATCGCAGTACGCCAGGCCTCCCTGTCCATCACCAACTCCCAGAGCTCACTCAGACTCACGTCCATCGAGTCTGTGATGCCATCCAGCCATCTCATCCTCTGTCGTCCCCTTCTCCTCTTGCCCCTAATCCCTCCCAGCATCAGGGTCTTTTCCAATGAGTCAACTCTTCGCATGAGGTGCCCAAAGTACTGGAGCTTCAGTTTTAACATCATTCCTTCCAAAGAAGTCCCAGGGTTGATCTCCTTCAGAATGGACTGGTTGGATCTCCTTGCAGTCCAAGGGATCTCAAGAGTCTTCTCCAACACCACAGTTCAAAAACATCAATTCTTCGGCGGTCAGCCTTCTTCACAGTCCAACTCTCACATCCATACATGACCACAGGAAAAACCATAGCCTTGACTAGACGGACCTTAGTCGGCAAAGAAGTGTCTCTGCTTTTGAATATACTATCTAGGTTGCTCATAACTTTTCTTCCAAGGAGTAAGCGCCTTTTAATTTCATGGCTGCAGTCACCATCTGCAGTGATTTTGGAGCCCAAAAAAACAAAGTCTGACACTGTTTCTACTGTTTCCCCATCTATTTCCCATGAAGTGATGGGGCCAGATGCCATGATCTTCGTTTTCTGAATGTTGAGCTTTAAGCCAACTTTTTCACTCTCCTCTTTCACTTTCAACAAGAGGCTTTTTAGCTCCTCCTCACTTTCTGCCATAAGGGTGGTGTCATCTGCATATCTGAGATTATTGATATTTCTCCCAGCAATCTTGATTCCAGCTTGTGTTTCTTCCAGTCCAGCATTTCTCATGGTGTACTCTGCATATAAGTTAAATAAGCAGGGTGACAATATACAGCCTTGACGTACTCCTTTTCCTATTTGGAACCAGTCTGTTGTTCCATGGCAAAATGGCTGTCTGGGGAGGCCTTACAAATAGCTGTGAAAAGAAGAGAAGCAAAAAGCAAAGGAGAAAAGGAAAGATATAAGCATCTGAATGCAGAGTTCCAAAGAATAGCAAGAAGAGATAAGAAAGCCTTCTTCAGCAATCAATGTAAAGAAATAGAGGAAAAGAACAGAATGGGAAAGACTTGCACAGGTAGTCATTGTTAAAATTCCTTGGGACTTGGAATGTACTATTTGGGCACGTTATCACCTCTATCCTGAAATGAAGTCTGTTAGGTAGCGGAATGGCTAAAAACTTGACTGATAATAGTGGTGGAGCAAGCCTGCCCTCGCACCAGCCCAATGGGTGAGGGGATTTACTGCTTGTGTAGATAAGATTTGACGTAGTTAGGCATTGTCAGCATGTCCTGGTGTAAATGCTATGTCCTTCCTTGACATTCCCAAGGGAAAAACAGATCTCAGGACATTAGCTTTTATTTCTCAACATCTAAAGCATCTTCTCTCATAAAGGGGCTGAGATACTGGCCTTTAAAGGTTTCCATCGCCAGCAGTCTTAGGAACATAATCAGATATGCAGTTTAATTCTTCTAACATGAAGATGTTTACAAAGGCAAGCATTACTTAATTTTATTTTTTTAAAGTTTATTTATTTATTTTTGGCTCTATGGGTCTTTGTTGCTATGTGTGGGCTTTTTCTAGTTGTGTATAGCTGGAGTTAGGCTTCCTTGGTGGCTCAGCAGTAAAGAATCCCCTGCAATGAAGGAGCTGCAGGAGACGGGGATC
This sequence comes from Aepyceros melampus, assembly GCA_006408695.1. Taxonomy (NCBI): domain Eukaryota; kingdom Metazoa; phylum Chordata; class Mammalia; order Artiodactyla; family Bovidae; genus Aepyceros; species Aepyceros melampus. Next base: position 29,575 of record SJXQ01008545.1, on the reverse strand, counting down.
CATCCCTGTGTTGGGAAGATTCCTTGGAGGAGGAAATGGCAACCCACTACACTATTCTTGCCTGGAGAATCCCATAGACAGAGGAGCCTGACAAGCTACAGTCCACGGGGTCAAAAAGAGTTGGACATGACTGAGCGACTAAGCATGCATCAATTCAGTTCAGTTCAGTCGTTCAGTCATGTCTGACTATTTGCCACCCCATGAACTGTACCCCCGTCAGGCTCCTTTGTCCATCACCACTCCCAGAGCTTGGTCAAACTCATGTCCATTGAATCAGTGATGCTATTCAACCATCTCATCCTCTGTCATCCCCTTCTCTTGCCTTCAATCTTTCCCAGCATAAGGGAAAGGGTCTTTTCCAATGAGTCAGTTCTTCGTTACAGGTGGCCAAAGTTTGGAGTTTCAGCTTCAACATCAGTCCTTCCAATGAACATTCAGGACTGATTTCTTTTAGGATGGACTGGTTTTATCTACTTGCTGTGCAAGGGACTCTCCAGAGTCTTCTCCAACACCAAGCATTCTTAGTGGGGGCTATGTTGTTTTAGTGCTGGGCTTCTCATTGTGGTGGCTTCTCCTTGTGGAGTGTGGGCTCCAGAGAGCCCAGGCTTCATTGGTTGTGGCTCACTGACTTAGTTGCTCCACGGCATGTTGGATCTTCCCAGATCAGGGATCAAACTTGTGTCTCCTGCACTGGCAGTGGATTCTTTACCACTGAGTCACCAGGGAAGCCATTTATTTAGTTAGTTTCTAAGTTAAATTTTTTAATTAATTAAATTTTAGTTTTTTTCTTTTTAATTTATTTTTTTATTGAAGGATAATTGCTTTACAGAATTTTGTTGTTTTCTGTCAAACCTCAACATGAATCAGTCATAGGTATACATATATCCCTTTCTTTTTTTTAATTAATTTTTATTTTTTTAGTTTGTTTTGCTTTACAATACTGTATTCGTTTTGCTACACATCGACATGGATCAGCCACGAGTATACATGAACTCCCAATTCCGACCCCCACCTCCCCCCTCCCGCCCCACACC
>SJXQ01008545.1:0-27760 GCA_006408695.1 Aepyceros melampus | reverse complement strand
CTGTATTCGTTTTGTTACACATCGACATGGATCAGCCACGAGTGTACATGAACTCCCAATCCCAACCCCCACCTCTCCCATCCCGCCCCACACCCTCTCTCTGGATTATCCCCGTGCATCAGTCCCAAGCATCCTGCATCCTGCATCAAACCCATATATCCCTTTCTTTTTGAACCTCCCTCCCCATCCCACCCCTCTAGGTTGATACAGATCCCCTGTTTGAGCTTTCTGAGCTATACAGCAAATTCCCATTGACTATCTATTTTACATATGGTAATGTAAGTTTCCTTGTTATTCTCTCCATACATCTCACCCTCTCCACCCCGAAGTACAGTTGTTTGACAGTTTCATATTAGTTTCAGGTGCTGCAGTTCATGGGGTCGCAAAGAGTCAGACACAACTGAGTGACTGAACTGAACTGAATACAACATCGTGATTCATAATTTTATAGACTACACTCCATTTACAGTTATTATAAAATATTGGCTATATTCCTTGTGATGTATGCATTTAAAAATAAGTTAGCCTCCTTGTGGCATGTGGGATCTTCGTTCCGTGACCAGGAATGGAAACCATGCATTGGAAAGATGGAGTCTTAACCATTGGACAGCCAAGGAAGTCCCTGCATGCATTATTTTAAATGTAAATTTAGGCACAGAGGAAATTGGTCATACCCACAGGAAATAAGTGTTTACTTCTTAATGGTATTAGGATCAACTTAGATTATAATGACAGGGGCTCCTAGATATCGCTAGAAGTAATGGCCTAAGCCCCATTGTAGCCAGTTTTGTGCTTGCTTTATTGTCTCTTTACATTGTCATTTACTCACTTGTTCGTCACTTTGTACAAGCACTGGGCTGGGTGCTGAAGACAAGTCAGGAAAACACAGATTGCTTCCTTAAGAGATTATAGCAGAACAGGAGAGACAAAATAAACAGGCACTTGCTATACAGTAGGAAAGAGGGGGGCATGGAGATGCATAGCAGAGGTTGCCTTCAGCTTCTGGTTGGGGTCCTGCAAAGGAGAAAGAATCTTGGTGAAAGTGAGTGTGGCTTTATGTTGTAATATTTGACAGCCTAAGGCTCACCCTTCTCTGGTTCCCCCATTCCTGTTCTTTAATTTCCCCCCTGTTTTTCTATGATTATTCTTCTATGAATTTTCTATTATTTTTTTAACCAAATTTCAAATTTGGACTGCATTGAATTTATAGATTGATTTACAGAGAATCACTGTATCAGGACTGAGTTTTATGAACAATGTATTTTTGTTCATTTGTTCACATCTTTTAAAATGACTTATGTGCTTAGTTGCTCAGTCGTGTCTGATTCTTTTCGACCCCAAGGACTGTAGTCCACTAAGTTCCTCTGTCCGTGGGATTCCCCAGGCAAGAATACTGGAGTGGGTTGCCATGCCCTCATCCAAGAGATCTTCCCAATCCAGGGATCAAACCCAGGTCTCCCACATTGCAGGTGGATTCTTTACCATCTGAGCCACCAGGGAATGACTTCTGGTAGAGTTTTATTAATATATGTCTTATGCTTGTCTTGTTATGATGATTCCTAGTTATTTTCTCTGTGTATTTTTTGCTATTGTAATTGGGATTTTTTTCATTATATTGTACCACTGGTTATTTATGGTAATCAAGAAAACTAGTGATTATGGGTATATTTATTTTTCACTTGGGCACAGAAAAATCATACCAGACACAGGTGAGTCCCTTCACATTTACTGATTGCTGTAGATCAGTTCACCTGGGAATCAGAGTAGAAGACAGATCTGCATACAGGAGATTTATTGACGTGTTCCCTCAGGACAACATGTGGGAGCAGTAAGGGCAGCAGGACTGGGAGATTTTTCATAAAAATCATTCACAATGAAGCTGAGCACAGTTGTGGACAGATTACCCTACTCCAGTCTGCGTATATTAGGGGCTACATTGGCTTTGGTGTTGGATGAGGAGCTTAGTGTCTGAGATGATATGAATTTCAAACTATAGGGAGGTCCTTATTATCCTCTTATTCATGAGAAGAATCTCTACAGTTATGAGGATGCATAAGGGAGCCAAGTCGGGGCAAGCAAAACCTGTCAAGGCCTGAAAGTGTCACTAATGCTTGAGGGCTTAGGAAATTGGTCCTTAGGCAAAGGACTGTCCCAGGTTAACACTAGAGTATTTCTCTGCTTACCATGTCAAGGCCTTTCATGGCCTGTCTCTTGTTAATGGTCAAATATTAACATAACAGTAAAATACATATTCAATAGATTCAGGAACTCATAGGTAATGATGGTAAATTGTTAGAATCACACTCAAAATTTTAAACAATGGGACTTTGACACAGTTAATGAATACTTGAAGGAGGGAAATTTAATGCAAGTAAAAAAAGAAAAAAAGATGAAAACTATTAGTTGCTCAGCCGTGTCTGATTCTTTGAGACCCCATGGACAGTAGTTCGCCAGGTTCCTCCGTCTATGGAATTCTCCAGGCAAGAATATTGGAGTGGGTAGCCAAGTCATTCTCTTCTCCAGGGGATCTTCCTGACCAAGGTACTGAACCCAGTACCACTGTAGGCGGATTCCTTATAGTCTGAGCAACCGGGGAGAAAATTGCTGGATTCTCACAATTTTAAACAATGGGAGTTTGCCACAGTTAATGAACACTTGAAGGAGGGAAATCTAATACAAATAAGGCCAGGATATATCCTCAGGCAGAAACTGATCCGATTATCAAAGGATTAAGAGAAAAGCATGGGAAAATTAATGATGGCCTAGATATTTTTAAAATTAGCTTTCTTTATGGCCATACTGAAAAAGCCAAATGTAAATATCAAGTGAACTACATTTATCACGCAATTTGTTTGAAAAATGATAATCTTGCCCTCAAGAAAAACCTCATGCAGTTTATTTTTAAAAAAAATAAATTAAGGCATAAATGCAATTTAGTGTAAATTTTGTTAAGTAGAAAATAAATTTATCTTTTATAAGTTTTAGTTTTATTATTCAAGAGTAAGTTTCCATCAAACAGTTTTTCTATTTAGTGTGAAATTTTGGTCTCCATTTTAAAAGAGTTTACTTTAGCTGACCTTTAACTGATTGTGCTGCTGGAGTTTAATACAAAAGAAATTTGATATTGCAATTCTTAGTAAATTGAGGATCAAAAGGAAAAGCCCTTGGGTGACTTTTCTAGTATGGGGAATTTGAGATGACAATCAGTCTATCTGGAGATCTGTAGAAGGGCAAATCACACACGAGAGACCGGCTGCATTAACAGATACTGGATATAATTCATAGCTCTGGCCCAGCAGCACTTTCAGGCCCTCTTTATGGCATGAAAAAGAGGACCCTGCCAATCTGGAACCTAGAAGGTGTTTCTGCTGTGGCCCTGCCGTCTCCAGCTTCATCTCCCCTGCCCATCCTCCACAGCTCTCCCCTCCTCCACTCTGATCTCCTTCCTAAACAGGGCAATCTCTTTCCTGGCCTGGAGACAGTCTGGAGCACTAGCAGTCATCTTGACCATTGTCCGAGTATGTCACTCAGCTTTGGATATTCACAACCAGAGATGCTTTGCCCTCATCACGGCCTTGAGATACAAACAGAGCCACCTGTCTTTCACTGAATTTCTCCAGTGATGCCCTGGAGCCACCACTTCCCTTCTGTTGCAGGAAGTTGATATTTCTTGCTCTTGAGCTCACCTAACCCCACTCCCACAATTCCTTAAGCATCTGGGAACTTGTTCAGTTCAAAGGGTCAATAGGTAAAGAACTGAAACGTCTGTTTAGTCTGCTTATAGGTCCTAGTTTTTGGTTGCCATGATTCATTTTCAGCCCTCCAGTGGCTTCACTGCTGAAAATGGACCTGAGTATTCGAATGTGTCCTTGCCCAATGCTTCAAGGATGCCCCTTCTCAGCTAGATCTGTTCCGTATTGAAGGTAACATTGTTTTTTAAAGTTTACACTGACATGCTCAACCAAGTGCAATCTCTGTGCAAGAAGGGCTGTGTCTGAAGGAGTTTGCAGTCTCTGTCATCTCTGTATCCTCCACGGTCCTTTCCCCATCTACTCAGTGCTGGAGTTGAGCCTGGGTTATCAGTCCAAACTCCCCATTTTTCCCTGGGAGTGTTCCCTTTGGACCCTTAGAGGCTTCTCTCCTGCCAATAGACCTCGCAGAGCACCAAAGAATTCATGCCTTCAAACTGTGGTTCTGGAGAAGACTCTTGAGAGTCCCTTGGACAGCAAGGAAATCAAACTGGTCAATCTTAAAGAAAATCAACCCTGAATACTCACTGGAAGGACTGATGCTGAAGCTGAAGCTCCAATGTTTTGGTCACCTGATGCTAATAGCCGACCCAGTAGAAAAGACCTTGATGTTGGGAAAGACTGAGGGTAGAAGGAGAGACGGGCATCAGAGGATGAGATGGCTGAATGGCATCACTGATGCAATGAACATGAACTTGGGCAAACTCTGGGAGATGGTAAGGGACAGGGAAGCCTGACTTTCTGCCATCCATGCGGTCATGAAAAGTCAGACATAACTGGGCCACTGAACAACAACAACAGCAAGAGGCTTCTAACTTATTAGATCACTTCTCCATAAAATGGAATCTCAGAAAGGCTGTTTACTTGATAGTGAAGAGAGCCACAAAATCTGTGAACTTACAAACAGTCAGTCTAAACACTTTATTTTAGAGAAGAAGCAGAAAAACATTAAAGCAAGGGCTCCAAATAGAGCAGTAGGTCAAGAGAACTGGGGCGGGAACTCTCCAGTCTTAGCACAGCACTAATCCACTACTTTGACTTCACATTCCAGGATGTCTGGCTCGAGGTGAGTGATCACACCATCGTGATTATCTGGGTCATGAAGGTCTTCTTTGTATAGTTCTTCTGTGTATTCTTGCTACCTCTTCTAAATATCTTCTGCTTCTATTAGGTCCATACCATTTCTGTCCTTTATTGTGCCCATCTTTGCATGAAATGTTCCCTTCGTATCTCTAATTGTCTTGAAGATATCTCTAGTCTTTCCCATTCTATTGTTTGTATTAATCACTGAGGAAGGCTTTCTTATCTCCCTTGCTCTTCTTTGGAACTGCATCCAAATGGGTATATCTTTCCTTTTCTCCTTTGCCTTTTGCTTCTCTTTTTGTCACAGTTATTTGTAAGGCCTCCTCAGACAGCCATTTTGCTTTTTACATTTCTTTCCCATGGGGATGGTCTTGATGCCTGTCTCCTGTACAATGTCACGAACCTCCATCCATAGTTCTTCAGGCACTCTGTCTCTCAGATCTAATCCCTTGAATCTATTTATCACGTCCACTGTATAATCATAAGGAATTTGCTTTAGGTCATACCTGAATGGTCTAGTGGTTTTCCATCCTTTCTTCAATTTAAGTCTGAATTTGGCAATAAGGAGTTCATGATCTGAGTCACTGTCAGCTCCTGGTCTTTTTTTTTTTTTTGCTGACTGTATAGAGCTTCTCCATCTTTGGCTGCAAAGAATATAATTAGTCTGATTTTGGTGTTGACCATCTGGTGATGTCCATGTGTAGAGTCTTCTCTTGTGTTGTTGGAAGAGGGAGTTTGCTATGACCAGTGCGTTCTCTTGGCAAAACTCTACTAGCCTTTGTCCTGCTTTGTTCTGTACTCCAAGGCCAAATCTTCCTGTTACTCCAAGTATTTCTTGACTTACTACTTTTGCTTTCCAGCCCCCTATAATGAAAAGGACATCTTTTTTTGGGTGCTAGTTCTAGAAAGTCTTGTAGGTCTTCATAGAACCATTCAATTTCAGCTTTTTTAGCATTACTGGTTGAGGCATAGACTTGGATTACTGTGAAATTGAATGGTTTGCCTTGGAAACAGAGATCATTCTGTCATTTTTGAGACTGCATCCAAGTACTGCATTTCAGATTCTTTTGTTGACTATGATGGCTACTCCATTTCTTCTAAGGGATTCTTCCCCATGGTAGTAGCTATAATGGTCATCTGAGTTAAATTCACCCATTCCAGTCTATTTTAGTTTGCTGATTCCTAAAATGTGAATGTTCATCCTGGAATGCGAAGTCAAGAGGGCCTTAGGAAGCATCACTAAGAACAAAGCTAGCGGAGGTGATGGAATTCCAGTTGAGCTATTTCAAATCCTAAAAGATGATACTGTGAAAGTGCTGCACTCAGTATGCCAGCAAATTTGGAAAACTCAGCAGTGGCCACAGGACTGAAAGGGTCAGTTTTCATTCCAATCCCAAAGAAAGGCAAAGCCAAAGAGTGCTCAAACTACTGCACAATTGCATTCATTTCACATGCTAGCAAAGTAATGCTCAAAATTCTCCAAGCTAGGCTTCAATAGTACATGAACAGTGAACTTCCAGATGTTCAAGCTGGATTTACACAAGGCATTGGAACCAGAGATCAAATTGCCAACATCTGTTGGATCATCAAAAAAGCAAGAGAGCTCCAGAAAAACATCTACTTCTGCTTTATTGACTGTGCCAAAGCCTTTGATTGTGTGGATCATGATAAACTGTGGAAAATTCTTCAAGAAATGGGAATACCAGATCACCTGACCTGCCTCCTGAGAATCTGTATGCAGGTCAAGAAGCAACAGTTAGAACTGGACATGGAACAACAGACTGGTTCCAAATCAGGAAAGGAGTACATCAATGCTATATATTGTCACTGTGCTTATTTGACTTATATGCAGAGTACATCATGAGAAATGCTGGACTGGATGAAGCACAAGCTGGAATCAAGATTGCAGGGAGAAATATCAATAACCTCAGATATGCAGATGACACCACCCTTACAGCAGAAAGCAAAGAACTAAAGAGCCCCTTGATGAAAGTTAAAAAGGATAGTGAAAAAGTTGGCTTGAAACTCAACATTCAGAAAACTAAGATCATGGCATCTGGTCCCATCACCTCCTGGCAAATAGATGGGGAAACAATGGAAACAGTGGCACATTTTATTTTGGAGGGCTCCAAAATCACTGCAGGTGGTAACTGCAGCCATGAAATTAAAAGATATTTGCTCTTTCGAAGAAAAGTTATGACCAACATGCAGATGACACCACCCTTACAGCAGAAAGCAAAGAACTAAAGAGCCCCTTGATGAAAGTTAAAAAGGATAGTGAAAAAGTTGGCTTGAAACTCAACATTCAGAAAACTAAGATCATGGCATCTGGTCCCATCACCTCCTGGCAAATAGATGGGGAAACAATGGAAACAGTGGCACATTTTATTTTGGAGGGCTCCAAAATCACTGCAGGTGGTAACTGCAGCCATGAAATTAAAAGATATTTGCTCTTTCGAAGAAAAGTTATGACCAACCTAGATAGCATATTAAAAAGCAGAGACATTACTTTGCCAACAAAAGTCCATCTTGTCAAAGCTATGGTTTTTCTAGTAGTCATGTATAGTTGTGAGAATTGGCCTGTAAAGAAAGGTGCTGCTGCTGCTAAGTCGCTTCAGTCGTGTCTGACTCTGTGCAACCCCATAGACGGCAGCCCACCAGGCTCCCCCATCCCTGGGATTCTCCAGGCAAGAACACTGAAGTGGCTTGCCATTTCCTTCTCCAATGCATGAAAGTGAAAAGTGAAAGTGAAGTTGTTCAGTCGTGCCCAGTTCTTAGCGACCCCATGGACTGCAGCCCACCAGGCTCCTCCGTCCATAGGATTTGCCAGGCAAGAGTACTGGAGTGGGTTGCCATTGCCTTCTCAGGAAGAAAGCTGAGCACCAAAGAATTGATGCTTTTGAACTGTGGTGTTGGAGAAGACTCTTGAGAGTCCCTAGGACTGCAAGGAGATCAACAAGTCCATCCTAAAGGAGATCAGTCCTGAGTGTTCATTGGAAGGACTGATGTTGAAGCTGAAACTCCAATACTTTGGCCACCTGATATAAAGAGCTGACTTATTTGAAAAGACCCTGATGCTGGGAAAGATTGAAAGCTAGAGGAGACAGGGTTGACAGAGGATGAGATGGTTGAATGGCATCACTGACTCCATGGATATGAGTTTGAGTAAACTCCAGGAGTTGGTGATGGACAGGGAGGCCTGGTGTGCTGCAGTCCATGGGGTCGCAAAGAGTCGGACATGACTGAGCGACTGAACTGAACTGAACATACTACTTTAGTAATATCATGAAATAATCAACGAAAGCCTCATCTGGTACTTTGCCTGAAGGGCAATCGAAGAAGGTCATGGGTTTCTTGGAATTGTAGAGCCATTCTTTTATATTTCCTGCTTTGTTGTATATGACAAAAGCACTGGATGATAGCTGGATATTAAAGCAACTTTCATAGATATACTGATTTTTAAAATTATTTTAAAGATCAAACAACATCTTTTACAAAAGAGTAGTGAAATACAGAATTGTCACATATGTATGTTTGTGTGGGCCATGTTGATATAATAACTTATTGTCCTTCGAATATCACTAAGATGAATGAATTCCTTTAGACAATCGATTCTATGAGTTAAGCTTAAATCGCTGCAGTCATGTTAGGATGGCAGATTGAAAATTCTGATTGAATTTTTGTCTCCTAGTACATATTCATGAATCTTTATGTACAATAGAATCTTATTTCTGATTGGTGCTTTGGGCTTTCTTCTCAGATTATGTAGCTAGAGTTTCCTGTTTTATCTCAGAGCTGTACCTTTTCCAGGTGGCTCAGTGGTAGAGAATGTGCTTGCCAATGCAGGAGACATAGGTTTGATCCCTGGGTTGGGAAGATCCCCTGGAAGAGGAAATGGCAACCCACTCCAATATTCTTGCCTGGGAAATTTCATGGATAAAGGAATCTTGTGGGCTACTGTCCTTGGGGTCACAGAGAGTTGGACATGACTTAGCGTCTGAGCACAGCTCCTTTTCTAAGTTTGAAAACACTACAGCAAGAAGTAGTTCATGGATCCAGAGCTTCAGAGGTTGTAGTGCCACACTTTCTACCCTGTGGACACTAGGTCCACTTTTGTAAATTTACCCATTTGCAAACTCTGAGGTGCCATTTGATCAAACCATAGTAAGATCTAGGTGGCTCAGACAGTAAAGAATTCGTCTGAAATGTAGGATACTTGGGTTCAGTTCCTGAATCAGGAAGATCCCCTGGAGAAGGAATAGCAATCTGCTTCAGTATTCTTGCCTAGAAAATCCCATAAACAGAGAAGCCTGGCAGGCTACAGTCCATGGGGTTGCAAAGAGATGGACATGACTGAACAACTAACACTTTCCCTTCTTTCACTTCACCTTACATTGGCTTAACTAAGAATACTAAAAGCAGATCATGCCAGTGACTCCTCCCTGAACTCTGGAAAGCCTCTACAAATTGAATTTATGCAGACCGGAAGGAGACTGTTAAGAGTCTCTTGCTAAAAAGTGTTCAGTCTGCATGATGTGACCTCTGCTACAATTTTTGCCTTTGGATCCAGCTCAGTGCCTGGCACATAACAGACATTCAGGGAATGTTTGTTGAGTAAAATATTTAAAAAGTAGTGACCCGATTGAATGGAAAACTCTGCTTTGCGTTAAAGGGGAAAATGGAGGTGGTCAGTGGGGGTTGGTGAGGGTTGGGTATGCCATAGGCAAATATAAGTGTTGGGAGTGGTTAATGTTGGTTTCATAGATGAATTAAAACATTTGATAACCTCGTAAATAGACTACTGTACCGTTACATAAATGACACTGTTAGCTTGTAGTTATAAGGTGCTAAAATAACTATGAAAAATGAAAGAGCCCATCAATCAAATGGTTGTTTTGCCTACGTGAAAGTCAAACAACCAATGTGACTGATTTTTTTTTTCTCTTCTGAATTGACCTTTTGTTTTGTGACCCAACACTGCGGTGCAAACTGCCAGCTTAAGGTAATGCGGACTGTTGTACTGACCACAACATTTTGCAGTTCCCTGTGTGGAAAATGAAGCAAAGAGAATCTGCTAGACCGTGATGCCGGCTCAGAAAACATTTCCTAAGTTGGTGATGAAAGCCGTTTCTACCATGGAGGTTATCAGGTTTCTTCTTCCCGGGTACTGTATAGGAGGTTAAAGGGAAAAGAGTAGAAGCAGTGCGGAAAGTTCTATTTTATGATCTCTCCCATTGAAAGGCAGTTTAACGGAATCAATTCTTTTCTGAGTTGCAGCAGAGAAACATGTTTTTGTATCTGTGTAAACATGCACTGACCTAAAGATCCAGCAGTAGGCTGGATAACAGCTCCCCAAAGATATCCAAGTTCTTATCCCAGAGACCTGTGCATAGGCTACCTGAGATGGCAGAGGTCCACTTCCTCCCTTTCCCTCCTCCTTCCTCCCTTCCCCCTCCCCTCTTCCTCTCCCTCCCTCTCATTCTTTTCTTCTTCTCCTCCTTTTCCTCCCTAATCTCCCCCTCCTCCTCCCTTTTTGCTTGTAGCCAGTGTTTACTCATTGGACGCGCTTATGTTTTCCAAGAGAATTCGGAATGTGAGCGGCAGCAGTGTCATATGGACCCCGCGTTGCCTCCTCCATCTCATCTCCCTTTTCCTTGCCCCACCCAGGCAGGCAGGCAGGCAGGCAGCATCTTGAAAAAAATTTTAAAGTTTTATTTAGCTGTGCTGTGCAACTACTGGACTGTAGTTCCCTGACCAGGGATCGAACCCATGTCCCCTGCATTGGGAGCATGGAGTCTTAATCACTGGGCAACCAGAGAAGTCCCAGGCAGCATCTTTATCATACCCCTCCATGCAAAGTCTCCTGGTCTATCACCTGTTCACCCCTGCCCTTTTTGGGCAAACTCAGGACTCTGGGACTTTTCCGAACTCCCTAAGGGCACCTGTGTTGATTTCCTTTGATTTCCTAGGACTTGTGTAACAAATTGGAGGACAGAGGAGCCTGGCAGGCTGCAGTCCACTGGGTCACAAAGAGTCCGACATGACTTAGCAACTGAACAACAACAACAAAAATGTGACGAAGTACAAAACCTGGCTGAATATAACAAGAGTTCATGCTTTAAGGCTAGAAGTCTGAAACCAAGGCGTCAGAAAGGGCGTGCTCTCTCTGAATGAGGGCATGAAGAGTCTGTTCCATTCCTCGCTCCCACTCCTTGGTGATGCTGGCAATCCTTGGTGTTCTTTGGTGGCAAGACTCCAGTCTCTGCCTCAGTCTTCACATGGCATCCTGTGTGGGTGTCTGTTTGTGTCTTTTTTCTCCTTTTCTTAACACATTGAATTAAAAGCCCACCCTTTTCCAGTATGACCTCATCTTAAGAGACATTTTGATGATATCTGCCAAGGTAAATTCATATTCTTAGGTTCCCAGGATTAGGACTTCAGCATATCTTTTTGGCGACACAGTTTAACCCATAGCAGCCATCTTTCCACATGGGTTAGCTCTCAGTTCACTCAGCCTTTGAGATGGTACTTGATCCCAGTGGCTGCTCCAGTCAATCTTGGTTCAGACTATCTCAGGTTTACTGTAGGAGTAAACAATAAACAGAAGTCACAGACAGCACCATGGAACAAGAGTCTAAGGACTGTTCCTGGAGCTAGAAGGAGGAGATTTTGATTTTGGGAGGCCCTGAGGCGTGGAAATCCATTCTTGTGCTCTGCAATTAGCATACTTCAGCTGGACTCCAGCGTTACTTTTTCCTTTCTCATGACAAGAGTGATTTCCAGCCTCTTCTTGTGGACTTTGCTTCCCAGCCTCAATGCAGCTTGTGTCTGATCTGGCTTTTCCAGGCCTGAATTTGCTCCACGACCTTTCAGCTGCATGGTGCACCATGAACTGGTTCATTCATATCATGTTTCCTAGTTCTCATGCTGTTTCAGCCTGTGTGTTTGTGTCCGCTGAAATGTCTGTGTTGAAGTCCCAACCCTGAATGTGATGGTATTGGAGGTGGGGCCTTACAGACACTCCTCGTTTTATTGTGCTTCACTTTGGGTCAGACATTGTGCTTTCACAAATTGAAGGTTCGGGGCAATCTCGTGTCAAGCAAGTCTATCAGTGCCAGTTTCCCAATTGCATTTTCTCACTTTGTATCTGTGTGTCACTTTTTGGTAAATCTTACAGTATTTCAAAGGGGCTTCCCAAGGTGGCGCAGTGGGAGAGAATCTCCCTGCCAATGTAAGAGAAGCAGGTTTGATCCCTGGGTCAGGAAGATCCCTTGGAGAAGGAAATGACAGTCCGTTCCAGTGTTTTTTCCCTGGAAAATTTCATGGACAGAGGAGCCTGGTGGGCTAAGGTCTATGGGGTCGCAAAGAGCCAGACATGACTGAGCATGTTCGCCCACACAGAGTGTCAAACATTGTTATGATTCTTATGCTTGATATGCTCATCTGCACTCAGCGATCTTTGATGTTACTACTATGACTCACTGAAGCCTCAGACATTGGTTAGTATTTTTTAGCAATAAAGTATTCGTTAATTATGTACAGTGTTTTCTTAAAGACATATTACACACTTGACACTTGATAGAATCATATAGTATAACATAACTTTTATATGCACCAGGAAACCAAAAAATGCACGTGACCTGCTCTATCACAATATCAGCTTTATCGTAATGATCTGGAACTGAACCTACGTATCTCTGAGGTCTGCCTATACTTAGGTTTAGGTGAGATCAGGCGGGTGGGGCCCCCATTATGGGATTCCTGCCCTTGTAAGAAGAAGAGACGCCAGAACGCACTCCCTCACTGTCTCTCTCCTACTGTCTGCCATGTGAGGACACGGCGAGAGAGTGGCTGTCTGCAAGGCAGAAGGAGGCTCTGACTAGGAACCAAATCTGCCAGAACCTTGATCTTGGACTTCTCAGACTCCAGAACCGTGAGAAACAAATGTCTGTTGTTGAGGCTGTCCCATCTATGGTATTTTGTTACGGCAGCCTGAACTGGCTGAGACACTGGCCTTGTGGAGTGATTCTGAGTGACGCAGTCTCCAGGGCAGGCCTGGTGAGGGTCAGACCTTGGGAGAGTCAGGCCTGGGGTGTTGACTCAGTGTGTTCATCTTCCCCGGTCCTGCGGTTGTGTGCACACATGTGTGCACACATGTGTGCATGTGTGTTTGGGTCGCATTTTAGTAGGAGATGGTGGTCTAACCCTCTGCAGTGGTGGTTTCTGAAGCTTGTCTGTAGGCCACTGAGACACCCCAAGGCTTCTCAAAACACAATGCTGAGGCTGTCTCTGGTTCTCCTGGCTCCCATCAGGTTAGAGACTAAATGACTCAGGGTTCTCAGCACCCTTACAGGCAACGCCGGCAGTTTTAGTTGGCGTGTCTGTGCTGGGGCAGATGCTCACGCCCCTAGCATGGCAGGAATCCTGCATCTATGGAGGGAAAGAGGACTAGCAGACACAGGACACTCAGTGTGGCTCTGTCCCTAAGCGTGAGAGCCAGGCCTGTGGATGTATCATTGTTCATGCATTTGGCTGCAAAGCGCGGCATGTGGGATCTTAGTTCCCCAATCTTAGGTCTAACCAAAGGGTTAGACCACCATCCCCTACTAAAATGTGACACAAACACAGACACACATGCACACATGTGCATACACAACCGCAGGATCAGGGAAGATGAACACACTGAGTCAACACCCCAGGCCTGACCCAACCTTGCCCCCTGAGGTGGAAGCATGGAGTGTTAGCGTGGGCTGCTAGAGGAGTCCCTTCTTTTGCTTTTTAAGCTGCTGAAGCAGGCACTGTATTTCATGATGAGCAGAGGCAGCCAACATATGGCTCATAGGCCCCGTTTGTTGAACCTATTCCAACTTGGAGATGTGAGCCCCCCTCCTCAAGTGTAAAGAAGCCCCTTTGCTCACGTAATTGAGATTTTAAGTACCACTCAGGTCTGGTTTCAAGTCTGGCAATAAAAACAAAATCTTTCTCACCATTTCATAGATTGGGCCTCCTTGGTATGTTTTAAGTGAACGCAGTTAGCTGGACCCTCTCATAGTTCTGGAGATGAAGTAAATGGGGGTAACTCAGCCTCACCAGCTCACTGGCATCTTGCTTGCCTTCATTTAGTCACAGCTCTGGAAATGTTTTGGCTGTCTTGCTGCATGAGAAAGCTTGATTACGACAGAATCCGGAAATATAAGTTAGGCATACTTATGGAGTAACATTGAGTAGGCTATAACTTATATTGGCCTATAAATCTTTAAAAGTCATTGATGGGAAAGAAAGTATTTATTCAATTCTTCTAATCTCCCCATTTGAAAGAAAATTCTTCACAGAACAGTTTGCATGTGTTCCAGGTTCCAAAATAAACAGAACTAAAAGTTTCAGATTACCAGAAAGAAGTAACACACATGGCCTGTCAAGAATGTTTAAGTGGACTAGCAGAACATAGTCAGCAAGGGGTTAAATGGTAAAAATAAGACCTCACAGCACTTAAAGTACCTCCTAGGGCTGCTCTGCTGGGCTCTCTTATGGATACAAGAGCTAGAAGTGCTGGCCCTCTGGGGACTTACAGTCCAGGTGGGGAGACAAGATGTGTTTTAACTCAGAGAAAAGTTAAAGAACATTAAAGTGTGTGACTGGACTTCCCCGGTTCCTCAGATGGTAAAGAATCTGCCTGCAATGCAGGAGACCCAAGATTGATCCCTGGGTCAGGAAGATCCCCTGGAGAAGGGGATGCTACTCACTCCAGTATTTCTTTCTGGAGAATCTCATGGACAGGGGAGCATGATGGGCTACAGTCCATGGAGTTGAAAAGAGTCAGACACAGTTGAGCGACTAAGCACACAAAGTGTGTAACCGTTTACAAGAGAGCAGTGGGTGAACAATTTCAAGGTTTCCTATCAGTTGCCATTGTTCTGCATTGGAAAGACGGAACCGTGGCCAGAAAAGAAGTAGGACTTGACCGCAGACATGAGTAAGTGGCTCACAGATGAAAGGATGGGGCTTTTTCTATGTGGGCAGAGGGCAAAGAGGGGAGATTGAAAGATATGATCCGGAGAAGCAGAGACTGTGTAGAGATGCTGGGAAAAGTTTTACAAATACGCTGAGAAAAACTGGATCTTTCCCATAAAGCCTAGATTTTGTAATAACTACTGGTCATCCGGGCTTATTTACTGCAGAAGATTTTAAACACATGTTTTATTGTAAAACTTTATTTAGAATATTATATACAGCCATTCTGAGATATAAAATATAACAAAAAAAACAATTTAAAAGGTCAATGCTTATATGCTTTCTGTGATAGGTTTTTCTGTGTCAGGTCTTTTTTTAAAAATTATAGACTGAAATGTTGCTTTGTCTAAAGTGGTTTGAAATATCTCACATGGAAAGGTTTCTCAGTGAGAAAACAATTATGTAATTATACTCATGTTTGCCTCACTTCTGTGCATTTTAATTTATTAGAAGTAAATCTTCTAACTGAGGGAACCTCCCCAGTCCTAAGGCAGAATATCAGAATCTTACCATAGGTTAGGAAAACTGATGGTTTTATTTTATTTATTTTTTACTTCATATAAATAATTTTATTAAAATTTTAATTTTCTCAATTATAATTACCATACTGCTTATTAAATTTAATAGAAATTTTTGAATATTTTAGAAGAAAATACTTTAAACATTAAGAATAATTTTATTTTTAATTAACTATACTATTCTTTTTTGATTAAGGTATATTCAGATTTTCACAAGTGCCATTCTTAACTTTCAGCTCAGTGGGCTACAAGAAAACACAGAAAAACAATGAAAAAAATCAGGAATTCAATACACAAACAAAATGAGAAGTTTAACAAAGAGATAGAAATCATTATGGTTTTAGATCTAGGGCTTTGGGTCAGTTTACAAAAGGTCAGCTGGAGGGAAGGAAGCTTGGCTGCCTGTTTCTCATCCAAGTTAAACTGGCTTCAAGCAGGCAGACCTCAGGATGGCCCCAGAACCCATGGAAACTGCTGGCCACCCTGACCCTAAATTACTGTCCTTCTCCCAACTAACTTTGCAAATGATTTGCGTTGAGTTTGCCAGCATCATGAAGTGAGGAATACAGACAGCACCTCTGAGGTGCCTCCTTGGTATCTCTCGGTGCTTCTGCCTGCCCTGGTACAGCACAGGGATGAATCAGGGGGCTTCAACTCTACCCAGGAGGCATTTAAGCTATTTGCCTAATTTGTCTGGCCAGCTTCAGAGCTCTGCCCTTGCCCTGCCCCTCTAAGAGGGCACAGACCATGTTCCACAAAGGCCATTGAAATGTAAGCCCAGACCCAGAAGTTCATATTTGACTGATGAATGCACTGCATTGTAAGCCTGTGAGTGTCTTTGCTGCCTGTGGGTATCCAGTAAAAGGCCAGTTTGTATACGTTAATTGAAAGGACTGAAGTGTAACAGAGTTGCTGCCGTCGGTGAAGCAAGGATGGAGAAGCCAGGCTTTCCAGGGCCAGCCAGGGGAGCCTCGACAGCCAGGGGTTTGTGGAAGAGGATGGGATGAGATGGGCAAGAACAGCATGACACAGATCGGAGGAGAGGAAAAGGCTGGCTAAGTAGGTAGTTGGCTAAGTGGTGCTGGCGAAGACTTTTGAGAGTCCCTTGGACTGCAAGGGGCTCCAACCAGTCCATCCTAAAGGAAATCAGTTCTGAATGTTCATTGGAAGGACTGATGCTGAAGCTGAAACTCCAATACTTTGGCCACCTGATGTGAAGAGTGGACTCATTTGAAAAGACCTTGATGTTGGAAAGATTGAGGGCAGGAGGAGAAGGGGACAACAGAGGATGAGATGGTTGGATGGCATCTTCGACTCGATGGACATGAGTTTGAGTAAGCTCTGAGAGTTGATGATGGACAGGGAGGCCTGGTGTGCTGCAGTCCATGGGGTTGAAAAGAGTAGAATACAACTGAGCGAATTGAACTGAACTGGACTAAGTACGAAGTGCCAGAGCCCCAGGGAAGTGGCAGTGATGAGGGCGGGGAGAAAGACAGTCAGGCTGAGCGCGCCTGCACAGGTGCTTCTAGGGAGGCTGGCTCATCTTCCTCCCAGGAGGCTGGCTCATCTTCCTCCCCCTCTGTGTTCTTCCCTCTGTCTACCGCCGGTGCCCCACACCTCGGGGTACTAACCAGGTCTCTTGTTTTCTGTCTTCTGATGCTTTGACATCGTGGCCTTGCTGACTCTAGAAGGCCTGACTCTCTCAGGGCTGGTCAGTTCTAGAGACAGTCAACAACTCACCCACAGGTGCACATTGCAAATACAAACCAACTGATCCAGGG
The DNA here is from genome assembly GCA_006408695.1 of Aepyceros melampus. NCBI lineage: Eukaryota > Metazoa > Chordata > Mammalia > Artiodactyla > Bovidae > Aepyceros > Aepyceros melampus. The sequence goes on along the minus strand of SJXQ01008545.1, from coordinate 10,618 downwards.
TCCCCTTCCAACCACGTCATTGACTGGTACAGTAGAAGAGCCCCTTGTGGGACAGAGACAGACCTGTATGTAAATGTTACTCTATCAAATTATTAGTTGTGTGACTTTGCTAGTAATTTGACCGTCTATGATCTAAGGGTTCATCTATAAAATAAAGGTGATAGTATTTATCCAATAGGGCTGTTCTGAGGATAAAACAAGATGATAACCATGAAATGAAAGCCCTGAACACCCTGGTACATGAAGAAGTGGTGGTGCCTCTCTTTTTTGCCTAAGCAAGACATAGCTACGGACTTCCCTGGTGGTCCAGTGGCTGACTCTGGGTTCCCAATGCAGGGGGTCTAGGTTCAATCCCTGGTCAGGGAACTAGTTCCCACATGCAGCAACCAAGAGTTAGCATGCTGCAAATAAAGACCCCACACATTGCAACTAAGACCAGGTGCAGCCAAATAAATATATTTTTTAAAGACATAGCTGGTCATTGTATTAGTCTTATATACCAGTGATTCTGTAGCTGCTCATACCTGAATTAGCCCACATGGAGAGAGCTGAGAAACGGGAAAATGTATTGGTAGAAAAGCCTTACTTCTGAGGAGAGGTATAGGCAGGCAGGGTTGACGTTCAGCCAGCATGCTCTGGTATATTCAGAGCAGTTGTTCAAATAGGAGTGACATCCTCCTGGGTGGGCGCCGAGCCGCTTCCCTGGGCCTTCTTCCCGTCATGGCTCCCGTCACTCCAAGCACACAGGTTGGGCCTCCAGGATGAGGCTCACGGCACTGCCGCTCCTGTCCATTCCGCCAGTCGGTACCCAGGCTGCTCTGGTTGCTAGCCACCTAGCAGGTCACCACTGCAGGCAAAAGCAGAAGAAGGGCTGCCCTGCGGCCCTCAGATGAAGAGTCCCTATCCTTGGGTAGGGGCCGGTCAAGGTGGAAATTTGCACTGGGCATTTTGCCATCCTTTTACCTGCTTGGATCAAAGAGATAAAGACAGCTAGATGCTGCTTCCTCCTTTCTCTCCTCCCCTCTCCTCATGTTCACATTTGAAAGCAACCTCTTAAGGATAAGTTAACATTTTAGACCCTAAGGAAAAACTGAATATGTCCATACTTATGAAAATATTGTTCCAAAGCAGATCTGTGCTACACTAGACTGACCTGAGAGATAAAATCACCTTTCTCTGGGCTTAAGTCTAATCTCACGTGGCCTCTCTGAACTGTAACTGCTCACAACTCATCATAAGGGCAACTTCTTAAAAACCCCCCACCACAAACTCCATCTGTGTCGAGACCACCCAGCCCCTTCACGTTTACTACCAGTCTGGATACTATTGGCTTCGATTAGATCTTTTGAAAACATAGCTCCAGTTTTCTGTGAGCTCAACCATGAATCCAGGAGGCATCTTAGTCACATTTGAGCTGTTGCTTGGGCAGGAAAAGACACTCTGGAGTTTGAGCCAAGGATCTCACCTCTTTGCTATGGGCATTTGGGAGAAGGCTTCTGAGATCTGACAAACTAGCTAAACACGGTTCATGAACTACATTCATCTCACCACTTTCAAAAGGAAACACTCAACTCATACGTCCTTTCATATATAATAATTGCATAGCTTTCCATGTAATCTTCATATGTAACTTTCTCTCCTTTCTTAAAAATCCCATGAAGTACCCCATTTTACAGATGAACAAAATGAGATTTAGAGGCATTAAAGTTCCTTGTTCACAGACAGACTAGAAATAGACTCTTTCTATATGATACTCTGCCCTTAACCAAATTGCTTTGAATTGAGGAATTATAAGCAGGAAATAGGATTCCTTTCAAATTATTTTGACCTTACTTTTAAAGACAGCATTGATTAACTTTATCCACACTCTCCATCAATAAATTGAAAAGCTAAGAAGTGGATACAGTAAGCTTTTGAAGTGAAGTGAAGTCACTCAGTTGTGTCCGACTCTTTGTGACCCCCACGGACTACCAGGCTTCTCCGTCCATGGGATTTTCCAGGCAAGAGTACTGGAGTGAATTGCCATTTCCTTCTCCAGGGGATCTTCCCTAACCAGGGATCGAACCCGGGTCTCCCACATTATAGGCAGATGCTTTTACTGTCTGAGCCAGGGAAGTCTTTTATGTGAAGACTTACTATAAGAACTAAAAAAAGCCTTAGCCATCATCTAGTCCATCCTTTTCCCAAAGGATGTGTCTCAGGATGTTAATAGACATAATGCATTAAAAGAATTTCATAAAAAAATAAAATAAAAGAATTTCATGAGCAAATAAAGTTCGAAACAGTGATGTATTTACTGAAGGCTATCAGGATTTTAACAGTCTGATATGTTTGTGATCAGGCGATCACATGTTAAATGTTTAACAACCAGTTCTACAGAGAGAAATCTCTGCTTTGCAGGTGATTTCTGTGTTTGACTTCTGTGGTATAAATACTCCCACTAAGGTCCATTTCCAGCCACCAACACAACATCAATGAATGAGAAGCTGGAGAGAGATGCACAGAGTACTATGTATGTCACATACTCTGTGAAGCTACAACAGACGTATACAGCCTCCAGAGCAAAATGAAAACAAGATGCGGCAAATAATTAGGAAGCACTGGTTTGAGTAATTATTACCTTGGTTTTTAATACAATTCATTTATTTTAAATTATATCATTTAATTTTTAATAATAACCATGTGTAACATTTGGCTCACAAAATTCCTGAGAGTTCAGCAATTGACTTTTGCAAGTGGAAACAGTCTGGCCCTAGCACATCACTGCTTGTGACCCCTGAAGGGACTGGGTGGGTGTCTATCACGTGACACCCTCCAAAATTATTTGACCCAGGATCCTTTCTTCGGGTAGTATTTTATAGGATTTGTGTTCCCTGGAACATTTGGAAATTGTTGATCTAGTTTAACTGTGTCCTTTCCCCCCCTTGTTTTCACTCATTTTCAAAGTTTGTATGTTTTCCTGACTGCTAGCTGGAAGTTTGACATACTGCACTTTCACCTAATTCAGATAGGTAAACACTTATTGGACTTCTGTAATATGTAAAATATTGTGCTCATGCTGTAGAGGATTCTAGATGACTAAGAGTTCTTTCGCATGGCAGGTAAATTGTAGGATAAATCCACGAAGAACTGCAATGGAAGACAGCACATGGCTAGTGTAGGGGAAAGGTTACAAGCAGATAAGTTAGGGAGAGCAGAAGAAAACAGAATCACATCCAACTGTAGATGTTATGGTGGGAGGTAATCAGGTACAAAGTGGGGCCTGAGATCCAGCAATGCCTCTTGCTTGAGACTGGAAGACGTGCACAGGTAGATAGTGTTCTTTCTGTGAAATAAAAGTCATTCAGTCGTGTCTGACTCTTTGCAACTCCTTGGACTGTTGGCCACCAAGCTCCTCTATCCATGGGATTCTTCAGATAAGAATACTGGAGTGGGTTGCCATTCCCTTCTGCAGGGAATTTTCCCAACCCAGGAACTGAAGCCGGGTCTCCTGCATTGCAGACAGATTCTTTACCATCTGAGCCACCAGGGAAACTCTTTAGTGTTCTTCCTGTTCAGGTATATTCATTCACTCATTCATGACTTCTTCAGCAGACAAGAGGGAAGGTCCTGGTGCAAGGCCAGTGAAGCCAATGTTTTGAAGGATATGCATTTATAAAAATTACCAGTTAGGCTGGATGTTTGTTCCCAGGCTAGCTAGCTACTTGGGCTTTTTCTTCTGTGAATTGTCTGTGTATATCCTTTGCCCGGGTTTCCTAGGTGGCTGCTGCTGCTGCTGCTGCTAAGTCGCTTCAGTCTTGTCCGACTCTGTGCGACCCCAGAGATGGCAGCCCATCAGGCTCCTCCATCCCTGGGATTCTCCAGGTAAGAACGCTGGAGTGAGTTGCCATTTCCTTCTCCAGTGCATGAAAGTGAAAAGTGAAAGTGAAGTCGCTCAGTCATGTCCGACCCTCAGCGACCCCATGGACTGCAGCCCACCAGGCTCCTCTGTCCATGGGAGTTTCCAGGCAAGAGTACTGGAGTGGGGTGCCAGTGCCTTCTCCCAGGTGGCATTAGTGGTAAAGAACCTGCCAATGAAGGAGACAGAAGAGACACAGGTTGACCCCTGGGTTGGTAAGATCCCCTGGAGTAGGCCATGGCAACACACTTCAGCAGTCTTGCCTGGAGAATCCCATGGACAGAGGAGCCAGGCGGGCTATAATCCATGGGGTTGTAGAGCTGGACACAACTGAATAGACTTGGCACACACGCATCCTTTGCCCGCTTCTATACAGGTTGTCCTTTTTCTTCTCCTGCCACTTTGCAGTGCTTTCTTGCATGTCCTTTTGTGTAAGCTACAGACGTTTGAAACTTGAAATTCTCAATTTTGATAACATCAAATCCAATAATTTTTCCTTTTTTATGGTCTATACTTTTGGGGACTTTTTCAAATATCCTCCAATACTTTTTTCTATTAACTTCATACCTTTATTTTCACATTTCTGTTTTTAATGAGGTTTAGATTTAGTGAGATTGGTGAAGTAGTCCTCCAACTTTAGTATTCTCTGTGTCATGAGGTAGCACCCTTTTTAAATAATCCTCATTGCCCAAGAAATATACCTTGTGATTTCTTTTACTTTAAACTGTTTTCTCTGTTATTGCTATTTGATTAATTCATTGTATATAAATATTAAAATTTATTGCATCTTTATTTGGCCTGTGTTACATTCTTTTTCATCACATTCTTTTCAACCTTTCTGTATCTTTTCATAAAATAAAAATATTGGGGATAACATTAACAATGAATAATTAGCACAGTGAGTAAGCACAGCCTTAAGGCCTAATTGACCATTGTCATCTCTCGGGGAGGGGGATGTGTTCGCCAGAGAGACACAGCAAAAAGGTAATAGCGGTTCCCATTCCTCAGTTATTATTCTGTTCTTTGCATCTCTGTCCCAAGAGGAGAAATCCCAACAAGGGCCATGATAGAACCCATATTTACTTTGGAATTATTCCATTTATTTTTCCTTTCATGGACCATTCAAATTGTAACCATTGGTCAGTCATCTGGATGGCTTGATAATTAATGAAATTTGATAATTTAAGTGGCCTTCCATTAGAAAAAATTGCACAATATTCCATGAAATTATGATTTTGAATTGCATTCTTGAAACAGGCCTAGAAGCCACAGAATGAAAGCAATGGGAAGTGTGACTTTGGAACAGGCAGATCTGTGAAACCATGTTCCTGAGGTCTGGAAGCAAGGGTTTGGCAATGGGATTCACAGACTCGAGAGGGCTTCAGAGTAGGGAGCACGAACAGCCCCCAGGTGCAGCTCTGATTTGTGTTCTATTCAAACAAAATACCTTGCTTCCTGAATGCTGCTTTGGCTTAATTTCAGCAGAGTAGCAATTCTTAATCCAAAGCAATCAAGAAGAATTTGTTTAGTGGTCAAACAGCATTTTTCTGAATGCTTGGAAATCATGAAGGTCCGCGGTTACACAATATTCTCTAGCAAACAAAGCAGAGCAAACCAATAAAAGTGTCAGACAATGCCAGGGTCAGTCTGGACAGCCCTGAAATGGACCAAGACTCCAGAAAAGTGTATGTCTCCATTGCCTCACTGTGAAATGGATACACCATACAACTTCATGCTGCTATCTGAAATTGTACTTTTACAGGTGAGCATATGTGTGTGAGAGTGTGTGTGTCTTCATGATTCATCCACGTTACAACTGCTCTTTCAACCTAGTCCAAAGGTGGCAGAAGTAACTTTGATTAATCTTGAATTTTTAAAGAATAAATTATTCACCGTCTCCTTTTAGCTTCCAAAGCACCTTGTCCATGTTTTCATTAATGTTTTCATCACATTCTGTCATAGTTAATAATCTATTCATCCATCTTCCCAGGTAGACTTTAAGTTCTCTGAGGCTGTATATTCACATATTTTCAAAGTCCAGTGCATATATTAGTCCTGGCATATGTTAGTCATTATATAATGTCTAAAGAATGAATGTATAAACCAAAGACTGAAGTCTACCTATATTCTGATCATGCATTTACAAGATACTTTGAAAGAGTAAATATACCATTCACTATGCATAGATTCAAAGGTGTGTAATAAGATGTTAACAGACAAGATACAGCAGGAGACTGTTTTCTGGATGACGAAGAAAAAAATTTACATCACCATCTTTAGATCTGAACAAAAATTGAAGGCAATTTCCATTCCAATCATTTATTATCTAAATTTCTCGCCACTGAAGTGACTGGAATGTCAAAGGCAGTACAAATTTGCATGACTTAAAAATATATTCCTAAAGCTCTTTGGGACATTAATAAAATCACAGAAAAAGCCAGGGGCTTGGGTCAGTTTCAATTTTCACTTTTTTGTTCACAAAACATCCCTATATGAGAAGAAATTATTTTAATTTTTACCCACCTTGAACCATTGGTCTCAGTAATCTAATTCTACTACATGTATATTTCTAATATCAAATTAATTTAATAAACAGAATAGACAGTGTCAATCATATCCCTAAATTTCAGTCACACACGTTACTCATCTATATAAGTGTAACTAAAATGGAGAATTTGTATGTAATTTATACATACTAACATATTCACATGCTTGTGTGTTGAAAGAACTTATACTTCCAGAGGGTGGAAAACTTCATTTTTCAAGATAGTTGCTGCTGCTGCTGCTGCTAAGTCGCTTCAGTCGTGTCCGACTCTGTGTGACCCCATAGACGGCAGCCCACCAGGCTCCCCTGTCCCTGGGATTCTCCAGGCAAGAACACTGGAGTGGGTTGCCATTTCCTTCTCTGGTGCATGAAAGTGAAAAGTGAAAGTGAAGTCACTCAGTCGTGTCTGACTCTTAGCGACCCCATGAACTGCAGCCTACCAGGCTCCTCCGTCTATGGGATTTTCCAGGCAAGAGTACTGGAGTGGGGTGCCATTGCCTTCTCCGTTCAAGATAGTTCAGTTCAGTTCAGTCGCCCAGTCGTGTCCGACTCTTTGCGACCCCATGAATCGCAGTACGCCAGGCCTTCCTATCCATCACCAACTCCCGGAGTTCACTCAGACTCATGTCCATTGAGTCCGTGATGCCATCCAGCCATCTCATCCTCTGTCCCCTTCTCCTCCTGCCCCCAATCCCTCCCAGCATCAGGGTCTTTTCCAATGAGTCAACTCTTCGCATAAGGTGGCCAAAGTACTGGAGCTTCAGTTTTAGCATCATTCCTTCCAAAGAAATCCCAGGGTTGATCTCCTTCAGAATGGACTGGTTGGATCTCCTTGCAGTCCAAGGGACTCTCAAGAGTCTTCTCCAACACCACAGTTCAAAAGCATCAATTCTTCTGCGCTCAGCCTTCTTCACAGTCCAACTCTCACATCCATACATGACCACAGGAAAAACCATAGCCTTGACTAGACGGACCTTAGTCGGCAAAGTAATGTCTCTGCTTTTGAATATACTATCTAGGTTGGTCATAACTTTTCTTCCAAGGAGTAAGCGCCTTTTAATTTCATGGCTGCAGTCACCATCTGCAGTGATTTTGGAGCCCCAAAAAACAAAGTCTGACACTGTTTCTACTGTTTCCCCATCTATTTCCCATGAAGTGATGGGGCCAGATGCCATGATCTTCGTTTTCTGAATGTTGAGCTTTAAGCCAACTTTTTCACTCTCCTCTTTCACTTTCAACAAGAGGCTTTTTAGCTCCTCTTCACTTTCTGCCATAAGGGTGGTGTCATCTGCATATCTGAGGTTACTGATATTTCTCCCAGCAATCTTGATTCCAGCTTGTGTTTCTTCCAATCCAGCGTTTCTCATGATGTTCTCTGCATAGAAGTTAAATAAGCAGGGTGACAATATACAGCCTTGACGGACTCCTTTTCCTATTTGGAACCAGTCTGTTGTTCCATGTCCAGTTCTAACTGTTGCTTCCTGACCTGCATACAGATTTCTCAAGAGGCAGGTCAGGTGGTCTGGTATTCCCATCTCTTTCAGAATTTTCCACAGTTTATTGTGATCCACACAGTCAAGATAGTTAGGAGAAACTAATTTGAATTAGTGAGATTTTAGGAATGGATTTTAGACAGCTAGGTATAACTGGTTAATATTTTCAGAGTTGGAGATGATTGATTAATACTTTCTAACAAAGACAGAATCCCTGGGTTGGATGAATAATTTTCCTTAGTCTGAGATTCAGAACCCACAATTTTGGTGCTTGCTTATCAAAGAGATTTGGGGGCAGAGGGAGTAGAAGGCCAGGAGTGCCAAACCAGAGGCTGTTACGAAGCATCTAAAGAACCTTTTTAAGATTTTAGTTCTTTATCTTACAGTAGCCACTGTGAATTAGGGAGGTAGATTCAGTGGCATATTCCAGGTTGAGTAGCCTCCCAAATTCTTGGAGGCTATCTAGGCATTCCAATTAAATCCAGTTGGATGCAAAGGTACTTCCCTTCCTGGCTTCAAAGACCAATACAAAAACAAACAAATAATGAAAACAAAAGCCAAAGAGCAAAAACAGAAGAAGGGACTTCAACAGTTTACTCTTTTCCAGCTTTCCAGGCGCCCTGTTCTATCCATAGCTTTTTTGAAATAGCTCAGATTAACATAACTCTATAATATCATTTTAGATCACTTAAAATTGGTTCTCTCAAGATTTCTATAGGCACAGAACAAAGGCTAAACAAACTCACAGAACAATTTCTATAGGCACAGAACATGCAGTGTTTGCTACTGCATGCCCTGGAATAATGCCTGGCATTCACTCTCCACTAGTTGAATGTAAGAAGGCTAGGATTTTGTTCTTTTTTAATTGAAGTGTACCTGATCTTACGGATCCAAATGCCGGGTTCAGAGTTGTTAGGCTGGAAGTCTGTATATAATATCATTTTAGATCACTTAAAATTGGTTCTCTCAAGATTTCTATAGACACAGAACAAAGGCTAAACAAACTCACAGAACAATTTCTATAGGCACAGAACATGCAGTGTTTGCTACTGCATGCCCTGGAATAATGCCTGGCATTCACTCTCCACTAGTTGAATGTAAGCAGGCTAGGATTTTGTTCTTTTTTAATTGAAGTGTACCTGATCTTACGGATCCAAATGCCGGGTTCAGAGTTGTTAGGCTGGAAGTCTGTGTGCTTATTCGTGATTCTGCCATTATTCTAATCTCTTTTGGAATTCTCTTATTGGAATTCCTGTCTTAGACCAAGGCATGTGGTTTTTGAAGGATTTATTGGTGGCAAACTTTGGTTTTGTGAGAAGATCTGCTATTCAGAAAATGCAAAATGCATCTGGAGCCCAGTCTGGTAAGTAAGTTTAGTAATTTAACTTTTTAATCTCATTCATATGTGATTAGAAACTAACCAGACTGATTTTCCAATGCATTCCATAAAATATATCTGAGAGCAGCTCCAAATAGCAATTTCACAGATGTTTTGAAAAATGGTGGTATCACTGGAATAAGTGTAAAATCTAGGTGGGCAACCACCTTAAATAAAAATATATCCCTGTTATGTTTCTTTAAAAGATCTTTTGAAGTTTTGTCACATTAGAAAAACCAAAGTCCAAGTGATTCTCATTTCATATCTACAAATAGTGCCTACGATTATTTGGAACTGACCACGGCTGAGCCCTTTTTCTCATCACCAGGACCAGTGGTCCCGATTGCTCTGATGAGGCTGAGTTTGTGGTCATCTTACTTGGTCTTTCAGGATAGCAGAAAGAATAGCACTAGTACCCATGCTTCTTTAGCCAGCTGCATTTTTACTGGAATTAAAATAATGAACTTCTGGGCTACCTGTTAACTTCTTACATGCTGAGATGAGAATAGGTTGAAGCTGAGGGGAAATGCTGATATACTTAAAACAAAGAACCAAAATAGCCATATAAACAAACCTCAGGAAAATTTAACCAAGAAATTATTGCCAAATAAATCCTCAGCCTGTCAAAATGCTGAATATTTTGTTTCAAAAAGGAACTATATTTTTAGTCTCTGCCAAGCTTGTCAACACTCTAATAACAAACTTAACACTTGTTTAAAAAAAAAAAAAGATGGGAGTGACCATTTTCACAAACTCTACTGGCTTCCTTATATATCAGCAGAGCAGAAATGCACAATTGACTCTTAGTGATCACAAATGCTAGGTTGGGGTCTTTGGCTGCAGTCCATGGGGTTGCTGAGGGTCGGACATGACTGGGTGACTTCACTTTCAATTTTCACTTTCCACTTTCATGCATTGGAGAAGGAAATGGCAACCCACTTCAGTGTTCTTACCTGGAGAATCCCAGGGATGGGGAAGCCTGGTGGGCTGCTGTCTATGGGGTTGCACACAGTCGTACATGACTGAAGTGACTTAGCAGCAGCAGCAGCAATGAAGTGAAAGAAAATAAACAGCTACTGTCAGATGGCAGTTCCATAGGAGCTGCTGGTTTCTTGAACCATTCCCACAAGAACAAAAGACAAGCTGAAAATAAAAGCAAACTCTGGTCTTATTTCATGGTAGTTCACTAGTAGTTTCTTCTCTTTCTTTCCCCCTTTAGTATTCATTTTATTGAACACACTGTTGTAAGATGGACTTCCCCAGTGGCTCAGTGGTAAAGAATCCTCCTGCAGTGTAGGAGCCAC
>SJXQ01008543.1:839507-900922 GCA_006408695.1 Aepyceros melampus | reverse complement strand
TTCATGTACTGTTGAAACCTGGCTTGGAGAATTTTGAGCATTACTTTACTAGCGTGTGAGATGAGTGCAGTTGTGCAGTAGTTTGAGCATCTTTGACATTGCCTCTCTTTGGGACTGGAATGAAAACTGACCTTTTCCAGTCCTGTGGCCACTGCTGAGTTTTCCAAATTTGCTGGCATATTGAGTACAGCACTTTCACAACATCATCTTTTAGGCTTTGAAAGAGTTCAACTGGAATTCTATCACCTCCACTAGCTTTGTTCCTAGTGATGCTTCCTAAGGCCCACTTGACTTCACATTCCAGGATATCTGGCTCTAGGTGAGTGATCACACCATCGTGATTATCTGGGTCATGAAGATCTTTTTTGTGCAGTTCTTCTGTGTATTCTTCACCTCTTCTTAATATCTTCTGCTTCTGTTAGGTCCCTACCATTTCTGTCATTTATTGAGCCCATCTTTGCCTGAAATGTTCCCTTGGTATCTCTACTTTTCTTGAAGAATCTCTAGGCTTTCCCATTCTCTTAATTTTCCTCTGTTTCTTTGCACTGATTCCTGAGGAAGGCTTTCTTACCTCTCCTTGCTATTCTTTGGAACTCTGCATTCAGATGCTTATATCTTTCCTTTTCTCCTTTGCTTTTCACTTCTCCTTTTCATACCTATTTGTAGGACCTCCTCCATTTTGCTTTTTGGCATTTCTTTTTCTTTGGGATGGTCTTAATTCCTGTCTCCTGTACAATGTCGTAAGTCTCCATCCATAGTTCATGAGGCACTCTATCTATCAGATCTAGACCCTTAAATCTATTTCTCACTTCCACTGTATACTCAGAAGGGATTTGATTTAGGTCATACCTGAATGGCCTAGTGGTTTCCCCCACTTTCTTCAATTTAAGTCTGAATTTACAAATTAGTCAATGTGCCAGTCAGCTCCCGATCTTGTTTTTGCTGACTCTATAGAGCTTCTCCATCTTTGGCTGCAAAGAATCTAATCAGTCTGATTTCGGTGTTGGCCATCTGGTGATGTCCATGTGTAGAGTCATCTTTTGTGTTGTTGGAAGAGGGTGTTTGCTATGACCAGTGCATTTTCTTGGCAAAACTCTATTAGTCTTTGGCCTGCTTCATTCCGCACTCCAAGGCCAAATTTGCCTGTTACTCCAGGTGTTTCTTGACTTCCTACTTTTGCATTCCAGTCCCCTATAATTAAAAAGACATCTTTTTTGGGTGTTCTAAAAGGTCTAGTAGGTCCTCGTGGAACTGTTCAACCAGCTTCTTCAGTGTTACTGCTCGGGGCATAAACTTGGATTACCGTGATATTGAATGGTTTGCCTTGGAAACCAACAGAGATCATTCTGTCGTTTTTGAGATTGCATCCAAGTACTGCATTTCGGACTCTCTTGTTGACTATGATGGGTACGCCATTTCTTTTAAGGGATTCCTGCCCACAGTAGTAGATATAATGGTCATCTGAGTTAAATTCACCCATTCGAGTCCATTTTAGTTTGCTGATTCCTAGAATGTTGACGTCACTCTTGCCATGTCCTGTTTGACCACTTTGCATTTGCCTTGATTCATCGACCTGACATTCCAGGTTCCTATGCAATATTGCTCTTTACAGCATCGGACCTTGCTTCTATCACCAGTCACATCCACAACTGGGTGGCGTTTTTGCTTTGGCTCCATCCCTTCATTCTTTCTGGAGTTATTTCTCCACTGATCTGCAGTAGTTCATATCATGGCCTAAAAAGTCTAATAGATTTCCTTGGTCTATTAACTTGGTATCACTCTTCCTTAATGCCTTTCTTACAAAGTTATTTCTTCGTTTTCCTTTTAAAGAATCTTTCTAATTTAGCATATTGTTTCTTTTTGTTCCCTTTAAATCTAAAATATGATTTCTGGCATGCAGTTAGGATGTCTTGGGTACTGTGTACTTTGTTTCTTACATTATCTAAAACAGGGGAATACTTTTTCTACAAATAAGTAACATGGCTGTATAAAATACCATTGCTTTGGAAATATTTCCATAGCAGTAAGATGATTTAGAATGTGTGTTTGTGACTGAGTTGTAAAATTGCTATCTGACATATGTCTTGGAAAATTCCACACATCCTGCCAGTTTTCAGTTTCTGGCACATTGACTAATTTGTACATGAGGAAATCAAACCCTGCTTTCCCTTGATTTACCACCCCCACTGATAATATGAGATTCAGTTAAATGCTTGCTAATCCTGAGTCAGATCTCATCATGGCCTTTTTGTATCTACTAGTTATTTTGTGTGTATGTAATGGGGTAGAGCTTCCAAGCGGCTCAGTGGTAAAGAATCCTCCTGCCAATGCAGGAGACACGGGTTCAGTCCTTGGGTCAGGAAGATCCCAAGGAGGAGAAAGTGGCAACCCAAAGAACAGAATAGAAGTGTGTACTTATATTCTGGATATTGAATTGGTAGGGGATATTGATTTTGGTTAAATAAGCAGAAGTCAGGATAAAAGAAAATCTTGGAATATTTAATCAGATATTAGAAGGCATCCAAAGCAGAAAGTTTGACCTGTAAGTAATGTATCTGTTTTCTAAATGTATCCCTTTGTTGGTGCTTTTATCTAGGGATTTCTTTCTTGGGATAAATTTAGTCATGAGATGGTAATGCACTGGCAGCAGTTTGCTTCTAAAAAGCAATTATATTTCTACTAAGGACAAGATGTTGGGTGGAGGAATTACATACTTATGGGGTTTTAGGTTTATTTAGCCATACAAAAATGTTTTTTCTCTTAAGATTTTGGCAAGAAAATCTAGCCAATTGGAAAAACATCTGGTGTTGGTTGAGTGAGGGAATGGCATAATCAGTAAAAATTACTTATAGGAAAAAATTGTTTAAAAAAACTCTGCAGCTTCAACTCTGGACTTCTCTATGGCAGTTCATCCTTAATCTCTCCCAGAAAATTTCTTCCCACCAAAAGATTTTACCTATGTTGGGCTACTTCTGTATAGCTCTAATTTTATTCAAATCTTTGAAATTTAGATCACAAGTCATACACTTTTTAAATGGAGAATCTGTTTTCACAGCTTTTGCTATCTAACAACCACTCTGAAACTTAGTGGCTTGAAACAGTTATCCAGCCTGGCAGTTCTTCTGCTAGTCACTCAAAAAGATCACTGGCAAGGCTGCAGTCCTCTGGTGGCTTGGCAAGGGCTTGAGCATCTAAGATGGCCTCACTTATAGTCTGAGATCTTGCTGTCACTGTCAGCTGGTACTCTTTTTCCACAAGGCCTGTCATCACGCAGAAGGTTATCTTGGGCTTTCTAACATAGTAGCAGGAGTGTTTCAAGAAGGTAAAGTTTCCTTTAAGGCTTATTTGGAAATCAGTGTTATGTTCACGCACATACCGTTTTTTTGTTTGTTTTTTGTTTTGGTCAGATCAAAAATCATGTGAACTCGGATGCAGAGGGTGGGAAAATAGACTCCACTTACTGAAGGGGGCTACAGCAAAACCCCATTGCAAAAGGGTATTGTAGCAAGGAGATAAGATTCTTTGGAGGCCCTTATTATAAGGTTCTACCATGGTATGCCCTTTGCTCCAGTGATTCGCATTCTTGTCACATGCAAAGCGTTCTCTCCCAAAACCTCCAAAATCTTATCCAAAGACAAATAACCTGTTTAAAAAAAAAATGTAAATAAACAATGGTGAATACCTGTAACTTATCAGTATCAAATTTAGAGGTGGATGAGGGTACTGATGCAAAGAACTGACTCTTTTGAAAAGACCCTGAGACTAGGAAAGATTGAAGGTGGGAGAAGGGGATGACAGAGGATGAGGTGATTGGATGACATCACCGACTCAATGGACATGAGTTTGAATAAACTTCAGGAGTTGGTGATGGACAGGGAAGCCTGGCATGCTGTAGTCCATGAGGTCACAAAGAGTCAGACTCAACTGAGCAACTGAACTGAACTGAGGGTACTTACCTGCAGTTCCTCTTGATCCAGAGACCTGTGAACTAAAAAGAAAAGTTATCTGCCCCATACACTCAACATACACTGTTATTCACAGAGATAAAATAACGGTAATATATAGTCCTGGCTTCCCTGGTGGCTCAGAGGTTAAAGCGTCTGCCTCCAATGCGGGAGACCCGGGTTCAATCCCTGGGTCGGGAAGATCCCCTGGAGAAGGAAATGGCAATCCACTCCAGTATTCTTGCCTGGAGAATCCCATGGACAGAGAAGCCTAGTAGGTTACAGTCCACGGGGTCGCAAAGAGTCGGACACGACTGAGCGACTTCACCTATCAACTATCACCTAATATATAGTCCCCCAAAAAAGGGGGAGTAACAGGAGGCAAGGGCTTCCCAGGTGGCACTAGTGTTAAGGAACCTGCCTGCCAGTGCAGGAGACATAAGAGACTCAGGTTCGATCCCTGGGTCAGGAAGATCCTTGGAGGAGGGCATGGAAACCCACTCCAGTATTCTTGCCTGGAGAATCTCATGGACAACAGGGCTAGCCAAGCTATGGTCATAAGGTCACAAAGAGTCATACACGACTGAAGCAACTTAGTATGCACACATGCATGCATCAGCCCTGAAATGTAGTAGACATGTTGCAGGGTCATGTACTGCAGCTAAAACAGAGCAGAACCCTGTGGTCCTTCTCTCCCATGTCCTCTGCCTGCCTTTTGTCTGTAGAAAATCTTTAGCTGAAGAGTAAGTTTAACAGAGAATCAAAAAAATGCAGAAGCAAAGGAAAACAAACAAAACCAATAATTGTTCAGTTATTAAACAAAGTCAAGGGCCTTAAGTTCCTCTTCATGGACAATAAAATCAAGATGACACTGACGAGACCACTGCATAACCAATTTCAAGAAGCCTGTCAGAGCTGACTGTAGCCCCCTCCCTTGGCCTGTAAACACACCTGAAACTCCCCTTCAAAAGCTCTCACCCAGGCACTTCCCTGGTGGCCCAGTGGTTAAGAATCTGCCTCGTAACACAGGGGATGTGGGTTTGATCCTTGGTTGGGGAACAAGATTGCATGTGCTGCAGGGCAGCTAAGCTTGAGTGCCACACCTATTGAGCCTGCATGCTGTAGCTGGAGAGAAGCTCGCATGCTGCAATGAAAGATCTCACATGTCGAAACTAAACCTACCGCAACCCAAAAATAAATAAATACTTTTTTAAAGTACCAGTGAACAACCCATCCCAAACTAAATAAATCAGATAGCCAAATAAATTGCATATCTGAGGCTGGGGTCTAATAATTCAATTAAGAAAAAAAAGAAAAAACCTCTTGCCCACTGATTGTCAGTGGTAAGTTGGCCTTTTGACGTGAGTCTATGTCCCCTGGTTGCCTGCTTCTGAAATAAAGCATTTTCCTTTCCACCAACCTTGCCTCTCAAGTGTTGGCAAACATTTGGATCTGACTTTTGGTAACCCAGGAGCAGGAAGTGTGCCTTGACTGGGGCCCAGTTCTACTTCTGGGAATTGTTCCCTAATCCACTGTTCTCTGTGATTCTTAGTACTGTGTCATGAGCTTTTAACACTGCTTTCTGAGAGGTTCTCCTTTTACATAAGAAATACCTTATGAAGCCAAGTAGCTTTCTCAGGGTACTTTCCCTACAGAAAGTTGGGATCCAGAGGTCTCCTTTCATTTTAAATAGTCTCTGTCCCTTGTTGTAGTTGTACCCAATAGGCACAACTTCATTTAAAATTTCTGAGATTTTCTATGAATCTGATTTGTGTTATTCCATGTCCCAAAAGCTACATCATTATAACTCTTTTTAAGACAGACCTCTCCCTATTTTGGTTGTGTCTGTCTGCTGTGGCATATATTCATTCTAGCTGCTTAGAAGCCATTGTGTCTGGTTGAGTCAGCTAGGCATGGCTTTAAATTTTTCTGAATTAGAAGACAATTGCATAGCCTTTGGTTAGGCAAAGTTCACATATATGATTTCAAAAGTATTATCTGTAAAAAAAAAAAAGATAAATTGGACCTTATCAAAATCAAAAATACTCTTTTTTAAAAAAGTATTCTTTGAAAGACACCATTAAGATATAGAAATAACACAGAATGGGAGAAAATATTTACAAGTCATAGAGTAGATAATGAATGTGTATTCAAAATATATTAGTATAAAGAGCCCCTAAATCTAAGAAATTAAACAACTCAAAAGGGTAAATGATTTGAATACACATTTCACCCAAGAAGTCATTTGAATAGCCAAAAAGCACATGAAAAGATGCCCCACAGCATTAGTAATTAGGGAGACCCAAATTGGTACCATAATAACACCCCATTCAATTCAATTCAGTAGCTCAGTCATGTCTGACTCTTTGCGACTCCATGAACCACAGCACACCAGGCCTCCCTGTCCATTACCAACTCCCAGAGTTTACCCAAACTCATGTCCATTGAGTCGGTGATGCCATCCAACCATCTCATCCTCTGTCATCCCCTTCTCCTCCTGCCTTCAATCTTTCCCAACATCAGGGTCTTTTCAAATGAGTCAGCTCTTCGCCTCAGGTGGCGCCAAGTATTGGAGTTTCAGCTTCAACATCAGTCCTTCCAATGAACACCCAGGACTGATCTCCTTTAGGATGGACTGGTTGGATCTCCTTGCAGTCCAAGGGACTCTCAAGAGTCTTCTCCAACACACAGTTCAAAAGCAGCAATTCTTCCACGAGCCCTCTTTATAGTCCAGCTCTCACATCCATACATGACAACTGGAAAAACCATAGCCTTGACTAGACGGACCTTTATTGGCAAAGTAATGTCTCTGCTTTTTAATATGCTATCTAGGTTGGTCATAACTTTCCTTCCAAGGAGTAAGCGTCTTTTAATTTCATGGCTGCAATCACCATCTGCAGTGATTTTAGAGCCCCTCAAAATAAATTAAACTAGCTGAAATAAAGTCAACATGAGACTTCCATAGAGGTCCAGTGGTTAAGACTCCTTGTTTTCATTGCAGGGTTTGATCCCTGTTTGGAGATCCTAAATGCCCTGATGGTAAGATATGGATAGACCAGAAACCTTATACATTGCTGGTGGGAATATAAAATGGTTCAGCTACTTTGGATAACAATTTAAAAGTTTAAAATAAACTTAACCATATGATACAAGCCATAAACTCTCCATTTTAGATTTTATCCAAAAGAAATGGGAACTTATTTCAACCCAAAGCAAGTGTAACAATTCAAATGTTGTTAGCTAGGAATGAATAAACAAAATTTGCAGTTTCATACACTGGAATACTAGTCAACAATAAAAAGGAATGAACTACTAATACATGCTACAACATAGATGATCTTCGAAAGCATGGAGAATAGAAGAAGCCATGTCCAAAAAATTGCATTATTTTATGGTTCTAATTTTTTTAATACTCATAAAGGAAAATCTACAGAGACAGAAAGCAGATGAGTAGTTACTTAAAGATTGATTGCTGATGGGCGTGAATGATATTTTGGGGGTGATGGAATTCATCAAAACTGAATGGTAGTGATGGTTTGACAGCTTTCTAAATTTACTAAAAATTATTGAAGTGTACACTTAAAACCTCCCTGATGGAAGGTTTTTAATGCTCCCCTGCTGGCTCAGATGGTAAAGCGTCTGCCTGCAATGTGATCCCTGGGTTGAGAAGATCCCCTGGAGAAGGAAATGGCAATCCACTCCAGCACTCTGCCTGGAAAATCCCATGGACGGAGGAGCCTGATGGGCTACAGCCCATGGGGTCGCAAAGAGTCGGACACGACTGAGCGACTTCACTTTCACACTTAAAACCAGTGAATTTTATGCTATGTGAATTATGCCATAATAAAGCTGCTAAAATTTCTGTATACAGATGAAATACCATACCCATGAAAACTTTGCAATTACTACAACTTTTTTTTTAAGCAAGGGAATATAAGTTGAGTATCCAGACTTTTTTCATGTGTTTTATTGTTATATTTTGTAATATTATTCAGTCTGTTGCTGAAATAAATTCATGTCATTTGCATGTTATTTGATGAATTTAGAGTAACATTCAGTTTATTAAATTCCTTTTCCCTCCCCTCCTCTCATCTCCCTTCAGAACCATATCCCTCCTTTTCCTTTGTCTCCCTTCCCAGTGAAAAAAGCATGGAGGTCTGCCGTGAATTTACAGTCAAAAAATATTTCCTGATCTGTTTAGTTAAAAATGACATTCATTGGTTCAGGAATTTATAGGCATTGTGTTGTTGACTGACTGTACTGTGGTGAACTCAGTGGACAAGGCCCCCTTCGTCATTCTATCAGAGCTTTCAGTCTGATGTGTTGGACACCATACCAGCCCAGGGTGCTTTGGGATTTTATCTGAGAAGGGAACAGTCACATCCAGTTAGGATGATTGGAAAAGGTTTCATGACACAGATAACATGTCCAATGGGCATTAATCGGTTTCCGTTGACAGAATAGGCAAGTTTGGTTGCACGGGTGCTCTAGAGAAAAACATGAACAAAAAGCACAGAGCTTGTTTGAAGAGAAGCACGTGGTCCTTCATTTTTGTTTTAGTTCTGTTTTCCTCCTCTTGGTCAGACTGTAATTGCTATCTATAAATAAAAGTTGCTGCAATTTATAAAATGCACCATTATTTTATATATCACACACAAAAAGCTTTTGATTTGATTGTAAGATGCTTCCTAAATTCAGAAACTTTAAAATGTGAAAAAAGAATCTTAAAAATTTTAATTGTGGAAAAATACATATAAAAATTGCCACCCTGTACTTTTTAAAGTGTACAATACACTCAGTATTGTCCAATCGAATTAAATGACTTAAATATGATGGGAGTTTATTTTTCTCTCATATGTAAGTCCAGAAGTATGGTGTCTCTGTAGTCATCTTCAGGCTCTTTCTAGTTTTCTGCCTATCTCTAAACTGTAGTCTTCAGTTTCGTGATACAAGATGGAGTTCAGTCATCTTGACCACGTTTCAAACAGCATAATTGAGGAAGGAGTAAAGAAGGGGCACACCCTCTCTCATTAAGGACACTCTAAGCCCCCTGATACTGTACACTTTTTCTTATATCCCATTGGCCAGAACGTAATGGGAGATAAAGTCTTTCTACACAGCCATGTGCTAGCTAAAAACTGGGAGTTCTGTTACTCTAGAAGTGTAGAGAGGATATTGGTGGATACTAGTAATCTGTGCCAAAATATGTGTTGAATTTTTATTTCTTCTATAATGCTTGAATAATATAGGTCAGACCTTTTAATTTCTGGTTTTTGGAGTTGTTAGCTATACTTTACTTTAATCAGCAGGGGTCACTGTTGAGAAAGTGTTTCTTTTCCTATTTCCTTTATTAAACCCAGTTGCCATTTCCCACTCAGATCCTGGATTTAAAGCCTCTTGAATTGGTTTCCTGTGTCTTTGTTGTGTGCTGAGCATTTAAATTCATTGTATTAGTAAACTAATTCCCAAAGTTTGCCAAAGATTTCAAAACTGATCAAAAGAGCTAAAATAATAGCCAAAAAATGCTTCTTCATTCTATTCAGGAGCACTTTGTTATAATTACAGTTTATAAAAAGTAGTTTCAGAATTATATTTCTCAACTAGGTAATTTATAGAAAAAGTTACACTTTTATACAGAGCAGTAATAAATGTTAACGTATGACAAACCAAATCATAGAAAAGTTATGACCAACCTAGATAGTATATTCAAAAGCAGAGACATTACTTTGCCGACTAAGGTCCGTCTAGTCAAGGCTATGGTTTTTCCTGTGGTCATGTATGGATGTGAGAGTTGGACTGTGAAGAAGGCTGAGCGCAGAAGAATTGATGCTTTTGAACTGTGGTGTTGGAGAAGACTCTTGAGAGTCCCTTGGACTGCAAGGAGATCCAACCAGTCCATTCTGAAGGAGATCAACCCTGGGATTTCTTTGGAAGGAATGATGCTAAAACTGAAGCTCCAGTACTTTGGCCACCTTATGCGAAGAGTTGACTCATTGGAAAAGACCCTGATGCTGGGAGGGATTGGGGGCAGGAGGAGAAGGGGACGACCGAGGATGAGATGGCTGGATGGCATCACGGACTCAATGGACGTGAGTCTGAGTGAACTCCGGGAGTTGGTGATGGACAGGGAGGCCTGGCGTGCTGCGATTCATGGGGTCGCAAAGAGTGGACACGACTGCGCGACTGAACTGAACTGATATACAAGGGATATATTTATTTCCCTTATATAAATATATAAGAATGTCCCTCCCTGTAACAGGAGGGCTATTACAGTGTCTGTTTAGGGGATGATGTCCTACCTTGAAACAAATAATTGAGAGAGAATACTATAGTTGCTCTCATGTTCCCACACCACCCCCATCTCCACATCCTTGTAATTGTTTGCAGATAGATTATTAAAATATGTAATTATATATCCCTGATGACTCAGACAGTGAAGAATTTGCCTGTAGTGCAGGAGATGTATGTTCATTCCCTGAGTCTCGAAGATTGTCTGGAGAAGGGAATGGCAACCCACTCCAGTATTCTTGCCTGGAGAATTCTGTGGACAGCAGAGCCTGGTAGCTATAGTCCATGGGATCACAAAGAGTTGGACATGACAGCAACTAACACTATCTATCCACACATTAATATGAAACAAGATAACTAAGAATATCAGATGTTTGAACAGTGACATCTCTAAAACAGTAATATCTAAAACCTTCACACATTTTTCTAATTCATTATATCCTTGGTCTAATTGGTTTTGACATCTTTATATGTTGCATGAGAAATCTAGAGTTTGGATTCAGCTGAAACAGTAAGATGTCTAAAACATACATTCTGTTGCTTCTGTGAAGTATTTACTTTGTAAACAACATCATGAACTAGAGTGGAAGCCATTTGGATTTCCTAGGAAACATCTAAGATTAATGTGTGTCTACCTCTAGGATTATTTTCTAAGTTCCATTCCTATGTCACTTTAAATAATAAAATAGTCTGTGTGTTAGAACTGTGATTTCATAAGTTCTGGGGTCCTCAATCCTTTTTTTCTGGTCCATTGGTTCTCAGACTTCAGGAAGCATCAGTATCACCTGGAGGGCTTGTTAAAATAGAGGTTGCTTCTCTTTTNTGTCTTTTATGATGAAGACTTGGAATTTCACCAGTGAACACATGCTTGTTTTCTTTAAATAGAAACCTGCTCTAATTAAATTTTTATATATGGAACTCAGTCATAGCTCTTGTATGCTGATACATTTGCTTTTTCTTTTCAGTACAATTATCAGACTCCTTGGAATTATGGACAATATTATCCTCCTCCTCCAACCTGATAAGAAAATCAAATATCAGATGGAATGTGTGAAAAGTATGAAATTATTTTTTTTTAATGAGGGATGTAAACATAGTACAAGCTTGTTGTATTTGATAACTTGTCTTCCCTGTTTCTGTGTAACATGATTTGTTTAGTAATAGGGGAAAATGTCACTTAGTAGCTTACCACAGATACTATTTCCTACCATTTATAAAATTTACTTTTTATTGGAGAACTATTTTTTTTATTTTTTTGCATTAAGTGGTCTAGAATTCTTTTGCAATGCATTTGCAAGAGTTTTGTAGCCTTAAGGGTAGGAAAAAAAACTGACTGCAAATCATGTCAGTGTAGTAAAAGATTCTGAAAACACATAAGGGCTGGTTATTAAGGATTTACCTCCTCTTTAAAAAAAATGGGTTTTTAACCTTTGCTGACAAGATACTGTGTTTTGATTATCTTTGTGAATTTGGATCTAACAGCAGAAACAATGCCTGTTAAAATATTGTCTTGGAATAGAGATAATAAATGAGGAAATGGAATGTTTGCATCCCTTTGAAAGAATGAAAATCATATCAAAACTTGTTTCGGGAGACTTTGTATTTGGAATATTCATGTTAAACTTGTGAGCAAGCTTTCATTTTGATCAAACTGATCATCTTCATTTTTGTAATAAAACTGAAGACTCATCCAATAATTGTTATGGATTTATTGGGGGGGGAATCACTTAAATTTATATTCACCATGCTTAGTGGTTTAATATTAAATTGATATTCACCATGATTCTGAAGTATATGTCTCTTAAATTCAGCTATTATCTTCTTGACAGAATATCTTAAGTTTTGTAGCCTTTTGCTTTTTCTCAGTCTCTATGCTTTTGCCTGCCCTATACAGAAATATTTAAATATTTTAAGATGAGTGTCTCTGGCAAGGCTGTCCAGACAGATTTACTGTTCCTCCCTTGGTTTGGTGAACTCTTAGTACTGGTTAACCTAATCAGAACATTAATATATTTATACCACACAAATCAAGACTGGATACATTTTTATTGAGCCTTTTAGTTTACAACATGAGGTAAAAGGCAAATCAGTTCTTTTTAAGTGATATTTTACACAACTGTAGTAAATATTTTAAAGTTCAAGGGTTTATAATGGATTACATTTCTTAAAAGTTGAGGGATCAAGTAAACATGTTGTAACTTGAATTTTCCAGTTGACTCTTAGTAACCAGCTCTAATTAGATACATAAGTTTCTTCACGGCCATGTTTTATTGTTGATGGTTTCTTTACTATTTCAGTCAATATCCACTAATTCCACTTCAAAAATAAGTTTTGCATTTGGTGGAATTTTGGCATCAGGCTGTCCTTTCTTTCCATAAGCCCATTCTGGTTCAATCTCCAGTCGAGCCTTTTCTCCTTTACTCATAGTCAAGAGTGCTTCATCCCACCCTCTGATAACTTTCCCTATTCCAACCTTAAAACTTAAAGGCTTGGCATTTTTCTTCTTCTTTGAACTCGTTTGAATATTAGTATCAAAAACAGTCCCGTCTTGTAGTGTTCCTGTATACCAGCAGTGAACAACATCTCCCTTTCTGGGAAAGTTGGTTTTATCTCATTTTTTAAGAACAGATTTTGTATATTTTGATGGCCCCTCATCCAGAGCCTCTTCAGACTTGGTTTCTTTGGGTTTATCTTCATTAAGCTTCATATTTTTCACCTGCTCAGACACTTTACTTATACTTTCAGTACCCTTGAAATGCTTACTTTCGAAAAGATGGTTATAGGCTGTAACCAAATGGTCCTTATTAGCTGTCTTGGCCACATTTTTAATGTTTCCTAGTAATTTATGTTCTGCAAGAAACGAATCTGAACCGTGATCCTGCAGAAACTTGATAATGTCCTTCTTGGGCAGCTGCTCCATGGTCCAGGCCCGCTGCGGAACCGCGGCCGCCATCTTCCCCCGCTGCCTCCGCTTTACTCTCTTCTTTTTACTTTTTTATATACCTCATATTGATACAGAGACAACAGCGTTTGGCCTATTTAGGCTGAAGAAGTGAAGTGAAAGTCACTCAATCGTGTCCGACTCTTTGTGACCCCATGGAGTATACAGTCCATGGAATTCTCCCTGCCAGAATAGTGGAGTAGGTGCCGTTACCTTCTCCAGGGGATCTTCCTGACCCAGGAATCAAACTGGGGTCTCCTGCATTGCAGGCAGATTGTTTACCAACTGAGCTACTAGGGAAGCCCATTTAGGCTAACTTAGGAGAAAAAATTGCTACTGGGTGTGATTTTTGTTCCTTTTTAAAAAAAATCTAGAGCTGTACAAGTTGTGTGAGCAATACATAGCAGATTTTTATTTTTTATCAGTTTAATTATTGTCTATATTCAAGTGAGCAGAAAGTGCCTTGCTGGTTATTATTAAATACTTTGAATATATAATATATATTTAATATTATTATTAAATACTTTGAATATACAAGATAAAGAGTTTAGCATTTCTACTATAAAAGTGATTATCTTTTTTATTTTGTGGATTTGAGTTGGGCATAGTCTGTTGTATTTGGTGCTTTAGTGATATTTTATACTTACAAATTTAATTTTTTCCAAAGATCTCAAGCTTAAGATACATATTGCATGCTAAGAAGTCCCCCAGGCAGGTCTCAACTTTTGATACATTTAGCTGTCTTTGAAAGACATTGTTATTTATATCATCAACCCTAGATTATTCAGGGTATACTTTATAACTCCTTCATGCATTCTTTCCCATAAGTGTACCTAGAGAAGAATGATGATGGAACTTCCCTAGCAGTCCACTGGTTAAGACTCCATGCTTCCACTGCAGGGGGCGTGTGTTGGATCCCTGCTGGGGGAAGCTAAAATCCTGCGTGGTGTGGCCCAAAAAACCCAAATAATCATAATAGTCAAGAGTCTTAGAAAATTAGAAACAGTGAAATTTGAGATTTGTTTAGGTGGAAATGTGATGACTTCATTTTGAAAGACTGCTTTACCAAAAAGGAGTATGATTTTTTTCTTAGTAACTTCCATTAATGGATAGAGATTTTAGAGAAGCAGATTTTTCTTTGATGTCAGGTAATTTCCTAAAGCGTGTGATTGTCAGTCAGTAGCATTATTATAACATAGTTTATTTGCTGCACTGGAACTTGATAGAGATCCAGCTTCCCATCAGCAATTCTGTAGCTTCTTTAAAATTCCTTTTTTCTCCAGCTTTTTTTTTTTTTTCATTTCCACTGCCCCTATAATCTTACAGAGATCTGTATCATCTTTTACTTCAACTATGATTTTAACATATTTCTAGCTTATCTCCTTGATGCCAGTCCAGATTTAGTATTTACTTATTTCCCTGTTCTTCATTGTAGAGCAAGAGACCCTTAAGTACAGAGATAACATCTTCCTGTCTTTGTATTTCATTGCCTAGAAAGGTGCCTAATACTCACAAGATGTTCAGTAAATGTTCACTTCGTGAAGTCAAGAGGCGTCTGTGTAATACTTAATAGGAGGCACTGAACATACTCCTCAGTTTCAGTGACATGTGTGTTGTCTTTCCTGACTTTTTATTGGATATATAGGTATTTGATTTTTAATGTAGCTTACTAGACAAGCTTATAGTGGAAGAAATTGTAGGTCTGTTTAAAAGTACCCACTGTGAATTATTTCATTAATTTGAATGATCCTTTGTGCATCCAGAATGCATATGGTTGTGGTTATGAAGCATTATTAGTTTTCTGCATGATTCATAAAACTTGAAAGAGAATGTTCCCTATCCTAGGTTTCTGAACAACTCCATGAACAAATAAATACGAGTTAGATATGGAAAATAACCTTGCCTTAAGGTTTTTCAAATGGTCACTCTCTACTGATACAATTTTAAGCAAGTAAACTTTTTGTAGCTCAGTTTCCTTATATGTAAAATGAAGATTAAGGGTCATAAGAAGGTTCAATACATTAATACATAAAAAAGACTAAAAATAGCACCTGGCACATAATGTCATCTTTCTGGCTGCTATTAGTTATTTTTTTTCTAAAGATAAAGATAGCAAATTAAATGTCTCAGACATTTTTTTAGCCTAAAGAGTTTCTGAAAATATGACTTTGGTTTATAACATCTGTTGTACTTATTCTCTTCTCTCCTAAGAGGATTACCTCTAAACTGTTGAAGTGAAGTGAAGTCACCAGTTGTGTCCGACTCTTTGTGACCCCATGGACTGTAGCCTACCAGGCTTCTCCGTCCATGGGATTTTCCAGCCAAGAGTACTGGAGTGGGTTGCCATTTCCTTCTCTAGGGGATCTTCCTGACCCAGGGATCGAACCCGAGTCTCCCACATGGTAGGCAGACGCTTTACCGTCTGAGCCACCAGGTGGTAGTCTAAACTGTTGAGTTAAACATAATAAAATGTTAAGTAGCACTTGACACAATGATTTTGTTTTTGCAGATGTTCTCAAATAGTGATGAAGCTGTAATCAATAAAAAACTTCCCAAAGAACTCCTATTACGGTAAGTCTAACTTTATGGTGGTTTTTCTGTTGTGTATCATATTTAACTGTTTAAAATAATCTTAGAGTTTTTGCTCATTTTTGTGTATCTTTAGGATCTGGATTATCTGAATTTTAAAGTTTATTGATGCCTTTATTAAACAGTCTTATCCTAGGAATTAACAGCCTTTTAAAAAGTTGCTTGAAACTTTCCTCTTTTACACTCATGATTTCATTAGAGTAGCATGACTGAAAAAAGCACATTCTCTTTGCAAAATGTTGGAAGTTACTGTGCTCAGGGGCATCTTCTTGCTCATAGCTGCTACTGCTGTCTAGCCCATAACCAGTGCCTACTTCAAGATGAAAAATATCTCGCTCTAGTGCTGGTAAAGAGTATTTCTGTCATTCCTAAGTATTTGCATGCTGAGTCCTCCACTAGATTGCAAGATCCTTGGAAGCAGGGATTAAATCCTAGGACTTAAACTTTGAAAATGTTAAGGGAAAAAAGAAAAAGAACTGAATTGAACTTGAAATGGATTTTTTCCACAAAAGTAAAAATATGAGCTGGTTGACTATAGTTGAAAGAACATCCTAGACTACCAGAGCCACTGGAAAATGCACTCTGAATATCTTGAGTATCCCATAAATTTCAGTGAAATTTTAGCTATCTTAAAGAAGAATATTTTTAAAACAGTTTATGTTCTTCATTGTTACCATAAACTAGTACATTAAGACACACTTATTTTTAATATTGGGCTTACCAGGTAGCACTCCCTGCCAGTGCAGGAGACTTGAGACACAGGTTTGATCCTTGGGTTGGGAAGATCCCCTGGAGTGGGAAATGGCAACCTACTATAGTACTCTTGCCTGGAAAATTCCATGGACAGAGGAGCCTAGCAGGCTACAATCCATGGGGCAGCAAAGGGTCAGCTATGACTGAGCGATCATGCTGTGATCATACTGTGTTTATGTTTTTATATTTTATTAGAGTTTTTCTGTTTTTGTCATGAAACTCAGATTCCTTACAGTGGGCTATGAGACCTCTCATGTTGTGGCAGGGGAATAATATGATCTGGTTTATATTTTTAAAGAATTAGCCTGGGTACTATGTGCCAGCCAGATTGGAAGATTGGAGTGGAAAGCAATAAGAAGGCTATTAAAGAAATCTAGGCAAGAAATGAGGGTAACACGAATAACATCTTCTGTAATTCTTTACATTGCACCATTGCCTGCCCTGGCCCTTTCTAGCTTTAGACACCATTTCTCATTCCCCTCCCACTCCTCCTCCTCTCCTTTCTTTTATTAGATATAATTGACATATAATCTATTAGTTTCAGGTATACAACATAGTGATTTGATATTTGTTTATATTGCAAAATGGCGGTCCGGTGGTTAAGACTCCATGCTTCCACTGCTGAGGGTACAGGTTCAATCCTGGTTGGGAACTAAGATCCTGGATCCCACATGGTGCAGCGAAAAAACAATAATAATATATGCAGCAAAAAAAAAATAATATATTGTAAAATGATCACCACAGTAACTCTAGTTAATATCCATCACAACCCATAGTTTAAAATTTTTGTTGGGTTTTTTGTTGTTATTGTTTTAGATGATGTATATTAATGAGATCTTACAGTATGTTTTTCTCTCTGTGACTTATTTCATGTAACATAAGTACCCTCAAAGTTCATGCAGGTTGTTGCCTATGGCAAGATTTCCTTTTTTTTTTTTTTTGGAGCTGAATATATTCCATTGTGCATGTGTATATCACATTTTCTTTATCCATTCATCCATCAGTGGAAACTTAGGTTGCTTCCATCTCTTCAGTTCAGTTCAGTTCACTCACTCAGTCGGTCTGACTCTTTGGGACCCCATGAACTGCAGCACGCCAGGCCTCCCTGTCCATCATCAATTCCCAGAGTTTACCCAAACTCATGTCCATTGAGTCGGTGATGCCATCCAA
Organism: Aepyceros melampus; assembly: GCA_006408695.1. Classification (NCBI taxonomy): domain Eukaryota; kingdom Metazoa; phylum Chordata; class Mammalia; order Artiodactyla; family Bovidae; genus Aepyceros; species Aepyceros melampus. The sequence goes on along the minus strand of SJXQ01008543.1, from coordinate 883,237 downwards.
CCATCTCATCCTCTGTCATCCCCTTCTCCTCCTGCCCTTTCTGCCCTCAGTCTTTCCCAGCATCAGGATCTTTTCCAATAAGTCAGCTCTTTGCATCAGGTGGCCAACGTATTGGAGTTTCAGCTTCAACATCAGTCCTTCCAATGAACACCCAGGACTGATCTCCTTTAGGATGGACTGGTTGGATCTCCTTGCAGTCCAAGGGACTCCCAGGAGTCTTCTCCAACATCACAGTTCAAAAGCATCAATTCTTTGACACTTATTTATTGTTATTTATAACGGTACAGACTTGTGGATATGTGTTTTATTTAGTCATATTGTTACTGTCATTACTTATTGGTCAGATTTTTTGTGTGGCTTCTAAATTTGTGGGTGTGTGTATTTGGAATTTCATACCATATCTGGGTATTAGCTGTTTTAAAAAATACAGTTTAATAAGTAGCATAGACTATTTGGCTTGGGTAGATTTTTAAGTTACATATTACATTATTTGATCCAACATGTATCAGTCTACAAGGGGAAAACTTGTGTTGCTAGGGCCAAATTCAGAGCCACAGCCAATTTACCAGTGAATTAAGGAAGTGCTCTTGTTTTTTCTTAGCTGTAGCTTACTTTAACTTACTAATTTTCCTCCTTTCCTTTTGAACCAAAGTTTATTAGTAATGCTCCAGCAGGCTGGAATCCACTGCTTGCATAATGTGAAATTCAGTTAGAATTGACAGTACTTCCTTTCAGAGCAGAACCATGTGCATATCTTTAGGAGTACCTCTTGAAAAATGAATGTCAGTGTTTATAAGACAGAGCTCTTCTGTTTTCCAAGAACTAATGTAAAGTGACTCGTTTCTCAGGATTCCTTCTGAAAATGATTGATAACTTTAAAAATAACGTGAGTGGTTAAGTAAGACTGTTTGAACCCACACATGCCCTTTCAGCTATGAAACAGAATGAAATTTTCAGAATGAGGATTATTATTATTTACAAGAATCTGGAACTTTCTTCATTAATTTTTCAGCTCTTGGGGTGTTGACTCATAATTATCATGTAATATGTTATGTGTATGTATGAGTTGGTAGATGAATTTTCTGAAGTTAGATGGAAAGAATGAATTGGCTGGAGTTGTTTGTCTAAAATAAATAATCATGCTGTATTGGGTCCCCTGGAGTACTCCTAAGTTTGATGATTTTTCTGGGAGGACTCAAGGCTCAGCATATAGTCGTACTTATAGCTATGATTTATTACAGGGAAAACATACAAAGCAAAGTCCGCCCAATGTATTGTACTCTTTTCCCCCTAGTAAATAAAACTTCACTTGTTTCACTTTAAAAAAAAAAGGCTGAATGGAGTGAAATAGGAAACCAGGTTTTGCCTTTAAAAGTCCTTTCCCAGTGGAGTCACACAGGGTGTGCTTAATTCCTCTAAAAATAAGTTGCAACGAAAAAGTAAAATGTCTACCAGGGAAGCTTAACGGGGAATAGTGGAAAACCTTTGCAATCCAAATTCTCAAATGCCATCCAAGGTACAACAGTGCAAGCAACATTTGAAAAAAGGCCTTTCTAATAAGGATAGGCCTGCTATGTTTACTCTTTTCTGTATACATGCTGTCTTATTATATTCTGTTCCAGGAAGCTTACAACACTGATGATAACTAGTATTTTTATTCATTTTAATTGCCAAGAGTTCAGGGTGGATAGGGGAGTGTGTTTTCTTAAATTTAAGGACATAATGATTAGGAACATCAACTTTGACATCTGAACACTTGCATTTTGTCATTTACTAGCTGTAAACTGAAGATTTTAGTACCTACCTTTTAGGAAGGTACTAATATCTCCCTAGTGACTTAGTGGTAAAGACTTCGCCTGCCAATGCAGGAGGGACAGGTTCAACCTCTGGATTGAGAAGGTCCCTTGGAGAAAGAAATGGCGAGTTACAGTCCGTGGAGTCATGAAAGATTTGGAAATGACTTGGCAACTAAACAACAATAAACAAGGATCAAAAGGGTTGATAAATATAAAGTGCTTACTAGAAAGAGTGCCTAGCACATAGGAAGTGCAGTAAAATGTCATGTATATTACTGTTAATTCTATTTTTTAGTCATAGACCATAAAATGATGTGACTAGATACTCATACTACCAAAAGTGATCATCTCTCACCTTTAAGATGCATTGGCAGATGTTCCTGAATCAAAGAACAGATGTTTCTGAATCAAATAAATTGTTTTTACTGACCATTTTGTTTTCTAGTCTTCTCAATTATCCAGAACAAATCAGAGAAACAGAAAGCAAGCTGGAAGATCAAATGTGCATTTTACTTAAAGGATACATGCCAGCTATTTCTCAGTTCCCGTTTACTCCTTATTTATTTTTTTCACTAAACACAGTTAACACAAATTCAGTTATGAATATCAGTAAATAAAAATGGGATCAGAAGAGTTATGTTGATAGAAGGTCCACTGAGTTTATTATTAGCAATCTGGCAATAAGAGAGAATATATAAAAACTAATTTTAAAAGCAAAGAAAAGCAGGGAACTTTTCTGGTGGTTTACTGTTTAAAGCTCTGAGCTTCCAGTTCAAGGGGCACCTGGTTGGAGAATTGAGATTCTGTGTGCTGCACAGTGTGGCTTAAAAAAGGAAAGGAAAGGAGAAAGAAAAGAAAAAAACCAACAAAAACAAACATGTAGGATTGAGAAGAGTAGTGGTTCCCAGGTGGGAAAGGTATAAAGGGGGTCAGTCAACTGTATGGTGAATTAATGGAAAATAAATTTTGGGTGGTGAGCATGTTGTAGGGTATACAGAAGTAGAAATACAGTGTTTTACACATGAGGCTTACACAGTGTTATTAATCAGTGTACATCAATTAAAAATTAATAGTAAAAAAATTAATAGTAACATTCAAAAATGTTACAGTACAGGGTTGTTTATTTAATGAAGAAACATTTTAGTCACTTAGTCACTCATGAGGATTTTACTGAATAGAATGATAATTGATATTCTTTATGAAAGCCACGAGATACCAAAAAATAATTAAATTATGTCCCCTTAAACCTTTGAGGGGGCAGGGTTTCATGTGATACATATTGTTTCATACCGATTTTTAACACAGTAGTTACATATATGACTCTTTATAAACATAAGCATATGTTTAGGCTGTTTTTTCCCATACCATGTATGCATGATGCATTTTCATTTGAGTTTGCTACTGCAGTTTCCTTGCTGAGAGAATAAAAGAAGTGTATTTTTATTCTACATTAGCAGAATGATGAAGTTCAATAATTACTATAGGCCTCATTCTTGTCCTTTGTGTCCTTCAACTTTCTTTCTTTCTTTTAAAGAATTTGTTTCTATAGAGCAGTTTTAGGTTTACAGTGAAATGAGAGGAAGTTACGGAGGTTTCTCATGTGCCCCCTTCACACATGCAGGCCTCCACCCCCATTATCAACATAACCCACCAGGATGTTTTTTGTTTAAGTTTGTTTGTTTGCCAAAGATGAACCTATATTAACACCTTATAATTATCATAAGTCTGTAGTTTACCTTAAGGTTCACTGTTGGTGTTGTAGATTTTATGAGGTGAAGTGAAGTCGCTCAGTTGTGTCTGACTCTTTGCGACCCCATGGACTGTAGCCTACCAGGCTCCTTCATCCTTGGGATTTTCCAGGCAAGAGTACTGGAGTGGGTTGCCATTTCCTTCTCCATAGATTTTATGGGTTTGTACAAATGTGTAATAACATATCCATCATTACAGTATCATACATAGTGTTTCTACTGCTGTAAAAATCCTTTCTGCTTTGCCTGTTTATCCCTCTCACTTTTCATCCCTTGTTGTTGTTCAGTCACTCAGTCGCGTCTGACTCTTTGCGACTCCATGGACGCAGCCTGGCTTTCCTGTCCTTCACCATCACCCAGAGCTTGGTCAAACTGATAGAGTTGGTGATGCCATCCAGCCATTTCGTCCTCTCTCATCCCCTTCTCCTCCTGCCTTCAGTCTTTCCCAGAACCAGGGTCTTATCCCAGGCAACCACTTTTTTTTTTATCTCCATAGTTTTGTGTTTTCTGGAATATTACATACTTGGAATTTCCTTAAACCTTACTATAGGAGGAGACATGCAGTGTACCAAGCATTATGTTGGATATAGAAATAAATGGGACTTTTTGTCCTCAAGAAACTCAGTGAATAGTAGAAAAGACTGACAGGAAACTAATCAATATAAAGGTATAATGGAGGTTTGCCCAGAGCAAAGCTCACGTGTGGGACATTACAGCCAGCCTTAGAGAGTTCAGAAGATGCTTCCAAAGAAACGAGACCTGAGCTGAGTCATAAAGGATAAGTATTGATCAACTGGATGTTGCAGGAGAGTAAGAAAGAAGAGCATTTCCGATGAGATGATTGTTTCCTTTTTGTGGACAGAGGCAAAGGGGTTTTGATTCAGGTATGCTACAAAGATTGGAAGCTCAAGCTCTTTTGCATAATACATAGTATTGTAGTTTAGGATTTTTTTTCCCCTAAGGCTTGCCTGGCAAACAAACTCTTCTTTGTGATATTGTTTATATTGGAGAATTCACGAACTTTGCATATACAGTCCGTTAATAAATTGGATGCTGCCTGTCTCAAACTTCATCTCTTGCCTGGTTTGTGTGTTTCTTCATAATTGCCATTTGTTTGTTTGTTTTTTGGCTGTGACATGCGGGATCTTAGTTCTCCAACCAGGGATGGAACCTGTACCCCCTGCAGTGGAAGCCAGTCCTAACCACTGGACCACCAGGGAAGTCCTGCCATTTGCTCTTTTAGTATTTCCAAGCCTAACACTCCGTTGCCTGGAGGAACTACAACAGCAGTAACAAGATACTCTTGGGGAGTGAATTGGCTGTTTTATTTTAGTTCTGTTAGAGACTCAGCTCTTGCTTGGCTCCAAACTTTCTTAGCCAGTAACAACCCTCCACTGTTGCCTTGCTGTCTTGGTGAAAGTTACTCAGTTGTGTCCGACTCTTTGTGACCCCATGGACTACACAGTCCATGGAATTCTCCAGGCTAAAATACTGGAGTGGGGAGCCGTTCCCTTCTCCAGGGGATCTTCCCAACCCAGGGATCGAACCCAGGTCTCTCACATTGCAGGCACATTCTTTACCAGCTGAGCTAGGAGGGAAGCCCTGATATCTTGGTAGTGATGGACTATTAATAAGATACATATTAGGCACATTGCTTTTGTGTAGGTTATTTATGTATGTGGACACAAAGCTGTTTGTCTTTTGAGACTGAAAGCCACTTGACTATGTGAAGATACTATTTTTTTTTCAGGTCCTTTTTGTCTTCCTATCATTATACATCCTAGTACATGAACTCCCACCAGGCTCAGCTTGATGTTGTGGGGCCAGTTTTTAATAGCCCTAAAGTCATGATTCTGTCAAGATTGGAGCCATCTTGAGACCAAGGAGCATGAATATCCTGGGAATATAACCCTAGAAGAAAACATTATTTGGAAAATAATCTTTTAACAATCTGTTTGTTTCCTGAAGTTTGTGCTTTCTTTGTGTTAATTGCATTATTGTTGAAGGCTTGGGTGCAGGAGTTAGCTTGCAAAATACAAGATGACCCAATTAGATATATATAGCTGATTCTAAGCCAGTGGTTATTTGTATTTTTACTTCTTGCCACTCCCTTGAGTTTTAACATTTTGTTTACTTCTTTTTTTCCCCTTTTTGTTTTTAAATTATTTTAGATTTACTGAAAGGGTTCAGAAGTAGTTCAAAGAAATTCCATAAAACTTTTACTTGGATTCCTCAAATGTTAACCTTTGACCGTACTTACATTATTTTTTTCTTAGCTATTTGGGTTAAGTTGCAAACCATACTTTTTACCCAAGACTTCACTGTGAATTTTCTAAAAGACTTTCTCATTTATAAACACAGTACAGTAATGAAATTACTGTAATTTTGAAATACACCAACATGTGATACTATTATGTAGTCTATAGACCTTATCCCTATTTTACCAGTTATCCTATGCATGATCCTATTCTTTGTGTTCTTTGTAGTACAAGGCAAGAAAAAATATTTTTCTTTCTGATTCAAGTTGCAGTCCAAGATCACAGGTTGCATTTACTTGTCACTTCTCTTCAGCTGGCTTTAATTTTGAATAGGCCTTCAGTCTTTCTTTGTCTTTTATAGCCATTGACAGTTTTGAAGATTCTTTACAGAATGTCCTTCATGAGTAAATTCAGTTGGCGCAATTTTGTAGGAATACCACAGAAGCGATATAGTATCCTCATTGTTCATGTGCTGTGCTGTGCTGATCGCTTCAGTCATGGCTGACTCTTTGTGACCCTGTGGACTGTAGCTCGCCAGGCTCCTCTGTCCATGGGATTCTCCAGGCAGGAAGGCTGAAGTGCATTGCCCTGCCCTCCTCCAGGGGATCTTCCTGGCCCAGGAATCAAGCCCACATCTCTTACGTCTCCTGCATTGGCAGGTGGGTTCTTTACCACCACTAGCACCACCTGGGAGGCTCCCTCATTATTCATATCATAAGCATAAGATGTCTGTCTGTCCCATTACTGTTGATGTTTACTCTGATCATCAGGTTAAGGTGGTATCTACCAGATTTCTCCACTGTAATGTTGTTATTTTCCCCTTTCTCATTAGTAAGTGTCCTGTGGTGAAATACTTTGAGACTATGTGAATATCTTGTTTCTCATCAAACTTAAACTCAGTCATTTTGAAGTTTTTGTTTCTTGCTTGAAACAGTTATTGCTGTTGTGGTTACCAAACAGTGATTCTCTAATTCTACCTTTACTTCTACATTTTACTAGTTGGAATTCTCTAAAGAAGAGTTTTCCCTTCTATCCCATTTTTTCCTTTCTTTAGTAACATCAGTATATGCTCATGAATTCCTATTTTATTCAGTGTGTGGTAATCCCATTTGGATTCTTGTTTTCTGCTCAAATGTTTCAAATTTAGCCAGTGGGAGTACCTTACGGTTGTATTCTATGTTCTTTGAATATGTCCCATCATTCTTTGAATATATCCTTGTTTTTCGGCACAAGATACTCTAGGATCTTCTTGTACTTTTCCTGACCCAGTCCTGGAATCAGACATTTTTGCAAGGAGCTCAGGGATGATTTTGAGTGGTGAATGGTATTCAGAAACTAAGATCTCTACCCTAGCTATGTTTATTGCTACTGGACATAATTGCTTGTAGATCTTCTCATCAGATGGAGCTAAGAAATACATGTTTGGAGGTGGGTAGTGCATGAACACATCTTTATGCAATTTTATATCTGTCTCTATATATAGATGAGTATATATATATAGTATATATGAGTATATATATAAATTAAACATGACAATTCTCTTACATAACCAGTTTATACTAACACCTCCAATCCTAGTCTAATACCTTCAGGCTCATTTTAGCTCTCCTTTCCATATTTATGGGTGTAATATGACTCTACTTCTCTAAGGGAGAAATATGACTCTGTCTACAATATAGTTACTTAATCTAGATTGCACATGAAATAACCCATTACACACTGAAGAATCTAATTAGAGTTCATTATTGATAGTTTTTTGCTATGGGTTCGTTTGTTTTTGGTCTTTTGCCTGGTGATATACAGAAGATACAGAGTTCAAAAGTTACATTGGTTCTCTTTTTTTACATTATTCATTTAAAGTATTTTAGTTCATTTTATTCATCTCTGTGTATTCAGTTTGGAGTTTTATTGAATGTATTCATTTGTTTATTTTTAGCAGATAGGTAACTTGGCTGTCCCCAGCCTACAAACTTTGTGTCCCATGTTGTGGGTGGCCCCTGAAATGCAAGTTTAGTTCTTCTAAATTTACCAGCTTGCAGTGTTTCCACCACAGGCAGTAGTCAGAGGTCTCTTGGGGGATTGGACGGAATTTGTTCTCCCTCACATCATTCTAACTCTCTTTCTCTCCTCATTTCCTGTTGCCTATGGTTGCTCCAACTCTGCTCTTGATTCCCCTTCACAGGGTTCTATTCAAGTTCTAAGAGTCCCAAGTACAACCTGTCCTCAGAATAAAAGCCATAAAAAAAAACAAAACACCTGTAGAGTCGCTTGTTGTTCCCTTTTCCCCTTAATAACTGCCTGCATTTGTTCATCTCTGTTGCCTTCAGATGGTTGTTTTTATGTTTTGTTCACAATTTGACGTTGTATCTAGAAAGTTAGTCCAGTGGAAACTTACTCAGCCATGACCAGAAGTAGAACCAAATTTTGTTTATTTCTGACTTTATAAAACAAACATGATCAGAGACTAGATACATCTGTCCAGCAGGAGATATGTCCCTCCTGCCCCATCCCCATCCTTCTTTTTGAATCTTTAAAATGAGTTCTGACTGAAGAGTGATTCTTGACTTTGACTTCTTTTGTGTATTAGATCTCAAATTCAGGCAGATGCCATCTTTGACATTCATTTTTTGTTAGTGGATATGGATTAACCAAAAAATTCCTCTTCATCTAGATATTTGAGTTTGTAAATTAATGAAAAAGGTTTGCTGTTATTCACTGTTGTCATCTCTCTACCCTGATGTATTTCAGTCCATGATCAAGGGGTTAAAAACATGAAGGTGTAGTTGTCTGCAGTTTGCTTTAAAAATATCTGAATTGCACATCTTTTATAAATGTTTTTGAAAATCATAAATTATCACCTTTATATAATATTCATAGGAATCACCTGGAGAAATTGGTTTTTTAAAAAAATTCTGCAGATATCTGGGCTCCACACTCAGAAATGCTGAATACTTTCTCCAGGACCATGTGCATCTTTTTTTTTTTTTCATATGGCAATAAGATCTACTTATAATCAGACCCTAATTTCTTCCACATTATATTTCAGAAACCTAGCCGAAGTCTTTTTGCTTAAATGGGGAAGATGAGGCCTACTTTACTTAAACTTGGGTGGCCTAAAGCTAGGCCAGGTTTTCAACAATCTCTTAATAAGAGATGGGGAAAGACTTTTATTGAAGCGTCAGCAGGATCCTTCAATAGTAACAGACCTTTCATTCTCCCTCAGTTTTCTTATCTCTTTGATCATAATCATTCTGGTTACGGATAATAGGTATCCTCAAGAGGGAATTGTATAAAGGGTTGCATTGTAAAGTACCAAGCCTGAAGATGATGAAAAGCAGTATAATGTAGTTTTACTGTTCTTGCCTGTCATATCAAAATAGCAGTATCATTTCATTTTGACTTATCCTACAAATGCATACTTAAAATTATAGTGATTTTTTTTTAGTTTAAATTAATGTTAACCATATTTAGAAGGGTAAATGCTCTTTGTGAGCCTCCTCTTCACCACCCTCCATTTCCCCAACCAGCCTCTCCCCTCCTCCAGCACCCAGTCACTGTAACTGAAACTCTAGCAGCTTATCCCATCAGTCCATATATTTGGGTTTCTAAAGGTAACTGTCTCTCCTGTCAACGACATAGGATAAGTAGAAGTCAGAAGTTACTAAATAATAGCAGACATTTAGACAGACTGTGGAATAGTTGAAGGGATTTAAGAACAAAGGCTTATCACATCCGTCTTAGGCTTCCCTGATAGCTCAGTTGGTAAAGAATCTGCCTGCAATGCAGGAGACCTGGGTTCGATCCCTGAGTTGGGAAGATCCCCTAAAGAAGGGAACGGCTACCCGCTCCATTATTCTGGCCTGAATTCCATGGGGTCATAAAGAGTCGGAGATGACCAAGCGACTTTCACTTTCAAGCACAGAAGCTTATCACATCTATCTAACTAGGAAGCCAAATCAGGACTGGAAAGTCCTGTTATTGCCATAGAGGGGCACAGAGACTGTATTTGTCTTCTTTCTCTCTTTAAAATGTAGCATAATGTCAAACCCAGGTGAAAAGCCAACTGAAGGGAATTTTGACATTAGAACCCCAGACAGTACATTTTAAGAATGGAATTATGATTGTTGGGATATGTGCTTCAGAGAGTCTCCTAAGTCTACATTTGACCTCTAGCCTGAGGTTTCATGTCTGTCTATTATCTTTATTTTGTGGAGAACATTTCTGTTGAAAGGTTACTAAACCTAGTCTGACGAGGATCCATTATCTAAAATTTCTCTCCTGTGTCCCCGCCATGTGTAACATTATATTTATGCAAATTACTTAGGAATTACTGGTGGTTTGGCAGAAATGGGATCTTGAGGAATCTCCACAAAAATGTTAGTATATAGTGGATGACAGGGAAAAGTAGCAGCATTAAGCAGTGTAAGAAGGTTTGTTGCATTAGGTAAACTTACTGTTTTAGGAATTGAAGTACCTAGATTGATAGTGTATGTATGTATTTGGGAATGAAGTCTGTAATCAGTAACCTTTAAAAAGGTTAAAATTTTTATTTTATTAAAGAGAGTCATCAGGGTTGTAGCAGGGTCACCTCAAGGGATCAAGAAAGGCATTCACACTTTCCATCTATGGACAGATGTAGAAAATATGGTGTGTATATATATACATTGGAATATTATTCAGCTTTTAAAAGTAAGGCAGTTCAGATACATGCAACAGCATGGATGAAACTTGAAGACATGAAATAAGAATCCTGTAACAAAAAGGCAAATACTATATGATTCCACTCATATGAAGTATGTGGAATAGTTAAACTCATAGAGAAACAAAGTAGAGTGGTGGTTGCCAGGAGCTGGGGGAAAGGGAAATGAGGCATCATTGTTTCAGTTTGGGAAAAGGAGAAAGTTCTTGAGATGGCTAGTGGTGGTGGTGGTTATGCAGCAGTGTAAATATACTTCATACCATTGAACTGTACATTTAAAAGTGGTTAACTGGTAAGTTTCATGTTATATATATTACCCAAATTAAAAAATAGTTTTAAAAAACTTTATAAAATATACATAACTTTCTGTCTAATGTAATTATTAACTCAGTTTATTCCAATTTCTAAAATGTGATTGACAGCCTCTAATCACCAAATAGTTTGTTCTGTTACAGTAACTTGGAATATAAAATGTAGCCTTCATCTCCAGATTGATGCTTCTTGACCTCCATGTTGTAACACCCAGTATTTCCAGCTATTTCAAGGAATATCATCTATAAAGTTCATGCTATATTATACCTTTTGCCACCTGCAGAAGAGCTTCACTTGTTATTCAGATCAAAATGACCTTTAAAGGTATTCATCAGTAAGGAGACCTTGAAGCTCAAATGACCCATTCACTTTATTCCCAGGATGCTCTGACCTGTTTTTATGGGTGGCTTGTGGTATAGAGAGTTATCATTCTTTAGGCAAGTTAATTATTTCAAATAATAATGCTTTAATAATATTACTTAAACTCTCTAAGAGAGTCTCTACAATAATACTAAACTGTCTAAGAAGGAAATGGCAACCCACTCCAGTACTGTTGCCTGGAAAATCCCATGGACAGTGGAGCTTGGTAGGCTACAGTCTGTGGGGTCACAAAGAGTCGGACATGACTGAGCGACTTCACTGTCACACTGTCTAAGACTGAAAAAATTTAGATGGTGTTTCCTGACGTTGATGTGTTATTGAGTTTTACAATTTCCCAAATTGGAATTAAATACATAGAGATTTAACATTTTATAGTTGCTAATTTTTAGGTGTTGCCAATATTTTATTTTTTTCCCTTCATAACTATAAAATTCTTTATAAAGATAACCCTCCCTTAGCCTCTTTCTTTTGATAATCATAGTGTGGAAATTGTTTTTTTACTTTTAAAAAATGGATTGGAAATATTTTATCATCCCTTGATGTGAATGATTGAACTTGTACTTACACATAACATTATCAGGTAAAAGGTGACTTTCTCCCCTATGTTTTATATGGGTAGTATAAATTGCTTCAGCTTTTTGTGTGATTATTTAAAGGACTTCTGTCTTTTTCTGCATGTGTTAACATAGCCAATTATTTATAGGCAAAAATCAAGAGAAACTTCTTTGTCGTATAATGTATAATAAAGTTTTTCTCCATCTCTTTTTAGGATATTTTCTTTTCTGGATGTTGTTACCTTGTGTCGCTGTGCTCAGGTCTCCAGGGTAAGAGTGGCTGACATGATTAGAAGACATTCCTTCCTGACGTTAATGATAATCAGCTTCTGTAGCAGACGAACCATTTACTTCAGATGGTAGTTATGTGTTATATTTCCAAGGATGATGTTGCACCCATGGCATACCTAAACCCATGTTAATTCTGCAGTAGAATTCTACTATATATATATTGTTTCTAACTTTAGTTTTTTGAAACTCTTGACTATTTCCATAATACATGCAGAGGAAGCATCTTCAAGGAAAAAGCATATTAAACATGCAAATTAAAAAGATTAGACTTTACTTAGAACTGCAATCATACAGTGTTTCATTATGTTTTCCTACTTCATTGTATGTATATACATGGAAAGCTTTTGATATCTCCTGATATTTTTTTTCTCAAAAGGTTATAACTAGAATTTAATTTTTAAGAAATTATAGCACAAACCAAATTCCTTTCTCAAAGTCAGTTTCTGCATTACTCTTACTTACAAACTTTTGACAGTTAACATTACTGTGACAAAACAGTGAAATATCATAATCTTACTGTTGCTGCTAATACTAAGAATAGAATCTCTGTTGTGGGAAAATTACAGTATGAACCATTCCTAGTCTCTTTTGTAATATAGATTAATAATTAATAAAATGAGTGAATACATATAATTACCACCTTTTTATAAAATGAACAATGGCTTCTTGATTGTTTAACAAATATTTATTGAGAACCTACTATGTGCCAGGTATAGTTGTAGGTGCTGAGTATGTAATATGGTTGGTTATATCAGAGTATTTATCTTTGTAAAGACAGGTTTTCCTTCAAGTTTCCAACACCGATTTCCTCGCAGGGGGGTGGACACAAAACTTAGCATAGAAAATTCACGTTATCTTGCTAACTTTAATATAATTTCTGCACCCTAAAAGCCATACTGAAACTGTATCAGCTGTTTAGGAAACAGGCAGTAATATTTTGATGATTTCTATTCATGACGTTTCTGTTCCTGGTGCTTGAGTTGTTGCCCTAGTCATAGCTGGTACAAATGAATTGGGATTTCTTTTCTTCTACATTTGAAGCTGAGGTCATCACTGAGAAACAAAATGCCCAGACTGGTGTCTAAACCTGTTCAGTAGCAGAATCTCATCTCAAGAGTGTTGATTTGAGTGAGTTTTAATTGTTGTTTTCATGTTCAGGTTCTTCTTCCTTCTTAATGTGTTTTAACTTAAAAGGAAGCACAATGCCAGTCTTTGTTAAATCTGTACAGTTGGTTCATCAGTAGTTAGCTTGTTACTCTCTGCATTTGAAGTATTTCGTTAATGTGCTTTAAAAAAAAACAAAAACCCTGGAGAGAAACCTGTCATTCCTAATTTTAGTCTCAGTTTAGCATGTTTCCTGCTTGCTGGAAAAAGTAGTGTGAGGAAATGAGAAATATCAAGCCAAACCAGACGTATATTTAGCCTATGAAGCTCGTGAACACATGATCTTTACAAGTTTTATTTCTTGTCTCCCATGGAGCCATTTAAGAACCCATTGGGGGTGTCCCTCGTGGATCAGTGATAAAGAATCCGCCTGCCAGTGTAGGAGACATGGGTTTGAACCCTGATCCAGGAAGATCCCACATACCACAGAACAACTAAGCCTGTGTGCCACTGCTGAGCCTGTGCTCTAGAGCCCGAGAAGCACAACTGCTGAATTCTGGATGCCCTAGAGCCTGTCCTCAGCAACAAGAGAAGCCACCACAGTGAGAAGCCCGCACACTGCAACGTAAAAGCAGCCCCCACTTAACAGCTAGGGAAAAGCCCACACAGCAGCAAAGACCCGGCAAAGCTAATGAAAGATGAATAAAATGTTTTAAAAGAAAAAAGGAGGAAGAAAAACATTAGAAAAATATGAAGCCACTAAATGAGACGTAACATTGAAATTCTAAGAGAACTTTAAAGATTTCTAGAATAATGACTTTGTTTTCTCCTGTACCACTGGCATATGTCTTGTTGGTTGTGTGACAGTTACCTGGGACTTAAAAGTGTACCTGCAGTTTCCTTTCTACAATTTCAGTATCGAATCTGTGTTTTGAATTGTTGTAAAGGAGATGATATTCTCAGTTTATGACTTAACAGGATTAACACTTTGCATACACTGTAAACTTAATAAAGAAAACTTTTAAAGGCTTTCTGATTAAAATACAATGCAGAATGATCCGTAGCAAGTTAACTCTGTGGAGTCATTTTTCACCTTATCCTGAAAAGTTGAAAAGCTTTCTTGCCTTTCTTTAGCTAATTAAAGAAATGTATTACCATTGAATCAAGTTGAAAGGAAAGACGACCAATTGGAAAACATGCCTGAGTGAGCTGATTGGTAATGAGGAAAGCATTAAAGTCTCTGTCACGTACATAGAGAAATGATAGTGTCTTTTGTAAATCCCAGGTCACAGTTTCAGATCCCAACAAGTGATGCTATGGATTAGCATATTTTTACTGAACATGGTATATGTATTGAACACAGAGTCCATTTTCCTTTTTTGGTTTCTTCCTTACCTTGTTCCTAGAGTAACAGACTTGCTTTTCACCAGTTGGATCGTCTCATTTTGAAATTAGAAATTCCAGTTAGAAACAGTCTCTAAGTACTTATTACAGCCTGTCCTTTCCCCAGCCCCCGATGTAAGATCTTTCACAGCTGCTAGTTTCTGTACCCACTCATTTATGAGATAGTCTACTTAGATAATAAAACATGAATCACAAATGAGACTCACCTTTTGGGAGTTAATGATGAGGGTGCTGAGACATTTTTTTTGGACAATTTCAATCATTAGTAGGTTGATTTTTGAACTTGGACTTTGCTGGTTTTTTCCCTTCATTTCAGCTTCTGCTCATTTTGTGTCTTTTTTTTTCCAAAATAGGCCTGGAATGTTCTAGCTTTGGATGGCAGTAACTGGCAGCGAATTGACCTGTTTGATTTCCAGAGGGATATTGAGGTATAATTATGTGGTGTGTGGCCCCATTTCTCTTGTTAGAATGTAATTACAACATGGAACAAATTAGCCTCAGCTATATAAATCTCCTTTCCCTGGAGAGAGAAACTATTAATTTCAGTGCATCCGAATTTCATGAAGCCTGCAGTGTTCCCCAAGAACTTGATTAGCTTTTGAGAATAAGCAAAATTATTTTACTGAAATAATAGTAAATTATTACTAAGTTTTTGTTTTTAGTTTTGTTGTGGAAATATGGACCTGTGTTTGCTCTTTTTAGGAAGTCTTTTTATATCCATTTATGGAAAAATAAATGAAGTTAAGAACTTACTGAGGCATAATATTTGCATAAATTCTTCTTGATGAGCATTTTGGGTTCTAGGAGAGCCTACAGATAGTTTTTCTTTCATTCTCCAGAAAAATGTATTGGATTGCTTTTGCTGTGGAGAATTTTTTTTTCCCCTTCTCATTTCTCCCTCATATTTCATGCTTAGTATTACCTGTTTTCTCAAAGGGAGAATGGCTTAAGCTTATATTATTTTAACCTGAATTTTAACTCTGTGGTCCTTGGTTCTCTCATCTGGAGAGTGCAAATCATAGCTTCCTCACTGTGTTACAAGAATTAAGTAAGATTTAGGTTTAGATTTTTTTCAGCTGGGTTGGGTTTTTGTTTTTGCTTTTAAAGTACTAATGGAGCTTAGTTGTCTTGAGGGTTCATGTAAGAAGTTTAAGAAACCTCACATGAACTTTCCATTATCTTCAGAAAGTGTCATCAGCATGGTGGATTTTTGTTTTTCCCAATTCTCTTTATCTTCATGGATGTAAATTTTTAAGGCAACATAACCCACAAAATCATTCAGCAAGCTTTTATTAAGTGTTCATTGAGTCTCTGCTGTATTTAGAGTACTATAGTAAATGTACCTGAACAATAATACAGTGACATAAGAAAACTACAGAGAAACATTTCCTCAGATACAAAGTATCTTAAAGATGAACAAAATAAATAACAATATAGAGTTTAGGCATGTTTTAAATAGACCAAGAAAGCTGATTTGATTTAATTAGGTTTTTAAAATGAGTTAGAAGCATTTTAAAAATGAGAATGTGTTCTTTTCAAAAACGATGTGGTGGCTTATCTTTTTGTATACCTATCTTCTCTTTTTTCAGGGCCGGGTAGTGGAGAATATTTCAAAAAGGTGTGGGGGCTTTTTACGAAAGTTAAGTCTGCGTGGGTGTCTTGGAGTAGGAGACAATGCTTTAAGGTAAAAACATGACTACCAATTAACTGATCTTACTGACTAAAGTAAAGAACAACCGAGACACAGCAGCATCTCACCCAGAAGAGGCTGGGACAGTTTTCATATTCTTAAGCTGTTCTGAACCCAAATACACATTCATTGCTTATCATACAAATATCCAGTAGTGGGGTGTGTGGTTTTGGGAATAAAACAAGAACATGTGCTCCCCCAAAAAACCAGTTTCCCCATATTATAAATGGTTCATTTGGAGCCTTGAATAAAGTTTGTTTAATTCAAGCTTGGATAATTTTAACTTTGGTTGACAAAAAGATTGATATTTAAAAGTTTATGGTTGAAAATTAATTTATTTGTAACTTAATGACTTTTTGTACTAATATCCAGGTTTGCCGTTTTGTATCTTCTATTATTTTTTTTATGCTGAGAATTGTGCACATTTTGCCTCAGACCCTTTACTTTGTTTCTTTCCTGTAAAGAACCTTTGCACAAAACTGTAGGAACATTGAAGTACTGAATCTCAATGGGTGTACAAAGACTACAGATGCGTAAGTATTTTATATTTTAGAAGGGTAAGTCATAGCCCATTGTGTCCTGCCTGTACTAGCTTTTAATGCAGGCTGCTAAATATATTTAGTAAATTTCATTTTGGTTTTATAGAGAAAAGATGTTTCAAGAAAGAGAAAGTGACTTTAGAAGTTAGAAATGGAACAAGAAACTTATTTTGGAATTTGGCTCAAATTCTGCCTCGAAATTTAAAATAAAATTTAAGTTACGTAATATTATTTAGTAATATTGCTAGTTCTATTTTCTCTATACCCCTACTCTTTTATCATACTCATTTTATATTTTTGTGAAAAATTCCTAAACAGTGTAAATATGCATTTCTTTTTTTGCACTGAATCTTTGTCGCTTTTGAGCAGCCTTTCTCTATTGTGGCAAGTGGGGGATACTCTTTGTTACAGTGTGGGGATTTCTCATTGTGGTGGCCTCTCATTGCAGAGCACAGGCTCTAGGCACAGGCTTCAGTAGTTGCAGCACGCAGGCTTGAGGGCTCTGGAGTGAAGGCTCGCTAGTTGTGGCACAGGAGTTTAGTAGCTCTGTGACATGTGGAATCTTCTCAGGCCAGGAATGGAACTCGTGTCCCCCACATTGGCAGGCGGATTCTTGCCTACTGCTCCACCAGGGAAGTCCCAATATGCATTACTAAAATAAGCATTTCTGAAAAACAAAAGCTTTTAACATAAGCACATAAATTCATAAATCCAAATATCTTAAAATCATCAAATAACCACAGTTAATGTTCAGAATTTTGCATGTTCTAGTGACTTTAGCAGTATATTAAATATAGTTTAAAAGAAAAAAGATACAGACTTTAAAAATCAAGGGTGGAGACCTCTGTTTCTGATAACAACAGTCACTGCCCTCCTGCTATATAAACAGCTCTAAAACTGTATAAAACATAGAAAGCAAGCAGTCTGAAATGTTGGACAACATGCAGAGCAGAACTGAGAAAAAAATGAGGTGAGCCTTATGATTGTCATGGCTTTCTGCTTGGTGGCATTTTTGAGATAATGGTACAGGAGAAGGAATGCAAGCCGGGCACAAAGTTCTGTCTGATTTGAAGAGAAAGAGATCAAAGTTCTGGGAGACCAGGATGACTAAATAGGTGTCTAGAAAGAGGGAAGCTACTCAAAAAGGACTACAGAAATCTTCATAAATTTGGCTGAGTGGTAAACTAGATATGCACATATTTGAGACCTCACAAAGCTGGGCAAAGAATATCTAAAACGGAAAGAACAATTGCTGGGAAACTGAACTGAAGAAGAATTGCCAGAACTTGAATAAGGCAGCCATAAAGAAGGCTGAGTGCCGAAGAATTGATGCTTTTGAACCTGGTGTTGGAGAAGACTCTTGAGAGTCCCTTGGACTGCAAGGAGATCAAATCTGTCAATCTAAAGAAAATCAATCCTGAATATTCATTGGAAGGACTGATGCTGAAGTTGAAGCTCCAGTACTTTGGCCACTTGATGTGAAGAGCTGACTTATTAGAAAAGACCCTGATGCTGGGAAAGATTGAAGGCAGGAGGAGAAGAGGACGACAGAGGATGAGATGGTGGATGACATTACTGACTCAATGGATATGAGCTTGAGCGAGCTCTGGGAGACGGTGAATGACAGGGAAGCCTGACACACTGCAGTTCATGTGGTCACAAAGAGTCGGACATGACTGAGCAACTGAACAGCAACAGTATTGATAGATCTATGATATTTATAGTAATATATAAAATATGTTAGAACGTAAGAAAATAATAGCGCAAAGGAGAGAGAAGAGAACCATTTCATATTGGAGTAAAATGCTTATGTTTTGTGAGAATTAAGTTACTGTTCCGAAATAGATTGTGGTAAATTAAGATACATATTGTATTCTATGAGCAAACTCTTAAGAAAATAACTCAGGGAAAAGGTAAAAAAAAAATCAACAGAGGAATTTAAACAGTACAACTGATACAAGAAAACAGTAAAAGAGAGACAGAAAAACAAACTTAAGGAAAGTATGAAACAAACAGAAAAAGAATGGGAGAGAAAATGCAACCATATCAATAATTTTACTAGGACTTCCTTGGTGGTCCAGTGACTAAGACTCCATGCTTTCAATGCAGGGGTTGCTGATTGGATCCCTGGTCAGGGAGCTGAGATTCTACATGCCATGCAGCATATCACCACCCTCTCCCCCCAAAAAAGATTAAAAAACAACAATAATTTTTATTAAATGTGGACAGACTGAACACTTCACCCAAAAGACAGATTGTCAGTATGGGTAAAAAACAAGACCCAGCTTGTGCTGTCTATATGACACAAGCTTTAGATTGAGATACACAAATAGATTGAAAGTCAACAGAAGAAAAATGCATACTGTGCAGATAGAACACTCCACCCAATGATTACAGAATAAACATTCTTTACAAACATACTTGAACATTCTCTAGGAAAGAGCACAGATTGGGCTACTAAATAAGTCTTAATTTAAGAAGATTAAAATCATTCAAAATATATTCTTTGACCAGAACTAGAAAATTAAAACTAGAGATTCTCAACAGAATCTTTGGAAATTCAGCATCATGTTTCTATGTAATTTTGAACTGAGTGAAAATGAAAAGCTACCAATATTTATGTGATGCAGCCAAGACAGTAATACAACTCTGCAATCCTATGTCACCAAAGAGGAAAGAGAGAAAGCTCTTATCAGTAACAGCCTTCAACATTGAGCAATTAGAAAAGGACTTCCCTGGTGATCCACTGGTTAAGAATCTGCCTGCCAATGCAGGATATTGAGGATTTGATCCCTGGTCTGTGAAGATTCCACCTACCACAGACCAACTCGTGCTGCAACTACTGAACCCTGCTCCCCCTAGAGCCCATACTCCACAAGGGACACCACAGCAATGAGAAGCCGGCACACCACAGTGAAGAGTAGCCCCTGCTTGCCCCAATTAAAGAAAGCCCACGTGCAGCAATGAAGACCCATCACAGCCAAAAATAAATACATAATTTTTTTTTAAAATCTTAGCAAAAAGAAGAGCAAAGCCCAAAGCAAGCAGAAGGAAAAATAAAGATTAGAATGGATATCAGTGAAGCAGGAAACAAAAACAGTAACAAAATCAATAATCATTGAAAAAAGTTTTTTTAATTGACAAACCTAGACTAAGAAAATAAGAGGATAGACTCAAATTGTCAAAAGCAGACAAGATGAAATGTTTGTCAGGTAATATCATAAATTTAATCAGACAACCTAGGTGAGATGGACCAATTCCTGGGAAGATACAGATTAACAGTCTGAATAAATCTATAGAAGTAAATACAATAATTCAAAATTGTCCCACACAAAAAAACTGCATAGGCCCATATGACTTCACTGGTGAGTCCATTAAAAGAAGGAAGAATACTAATATTCAAACTCATTCATAAAGTAAAAGAGGAAATAATTCATAACTTGTCTATGCGCCCAGTATTTTTCTGATACCAAAGCCAAGCAAAAACATCACAATAAAAGGAAGTCGTCTATATTCTTCAGACACAGAGGTGGAGAAATACTTAATAAAATATTAGCAAACTGAATCTAGCAACATATGAAAAGGTTGGATCATGTCTAAGTGAGATCCCAGAAATACATGTGGTTTAACATCTGAAAATTAATGTAATTTTTCATAATAATTAGAATAAGGCAGAGAACAACAGACTTTTCTGTATAGGGCTGGATAAGGAAATATTTCAGGCTTTGCTGGCCATGTAGTCTCTGTCAGTGTCAACTGTGCTAGTGTTTTACAAAGTGGCCACAGATAGTACGTTAACAAATGAACATGGCTCTGCTCCAACGAAACTTTATCACATGTTGCTGAGACTTTAATTTCATTTAATGTCACATGTCACAAAATAGTATCTTCTTTTGACTTTCTTTCAACCATTTAAAAATGCCAAAACCATTCTTGACTTCCTGGACATACAAAAATAAGCAGCTGCTGAGATTTACTGTCCTCTGGAATGAATAAAGGACAAAAACCACATGATCATTTTCATTGTGATGGGCAGCTTCTAAACTGGCCCCCAAATAATCACTGCCTCTTCCTGTTTGCACTTTTGTGTAATCTTTTCCCCTTGAGTGTACACTGGACATAGTGTCTCATTTTCTAACAATAGAATACTGGAAAAGAGATTGGGTATCACTTCGGAGATTAGGTTCCAAAAAGACTGTGTCTTCTATCTTGCTCTACTTTCTTCTCCAGCTCTGAGGAAGCATTCTGCCCTCTTGTGAGGAGCTCTGTGGAGCGGCCCATGTGGCAAGAAACTGAGGTCTCTGGCCAGCAGCCAGCAAGAGCTTGAATTCTATCAAAAACCAAATGGGGAAGCTTGGAATTGGGTCATCTTAAGTTTGCCAACCTCCACTTAACCTAAATGAGCTTGGAAGGGAATCAGTATCTAGCTACCTTTGAGATGATTCCAGCTGTGGCTAGTATACCTTGTGGTAGCCTTCTGAGAGATCCTGAGTCCAAGTCACCCTGCTGTGCTGCCTGTGCATGTATTCCTGACTCATGAAAACTGAGAGAATAATTATCATTTTAAGCTGCTCAGTTTTAAGGTACTTTGCTATGGAATAGTAGAACTAACTAATGCTTCATTAGATGCAATAAAAGCACATAACAAACTCTTAACACTCATTTATGATAAAAGTTTAGAGCAGGGAATCTCCTGGTGGTTCAAATGGTTAGGACTCAGTGCTTTCACTGTTCAGTCCCTCATTGGGGAACTAAGATCCTGCAAGTTGAGTGGCACAGGCAAAAAAAAAAAAAAAGGCAACAAAGAATAGAGAGGAGTTTCCTTAATATGCTCAAAAGCTTCCATGAAAAACCTACTAAGAATAAGAAATACCAGATTTCTACACTAAAAACCATTAAATTATATATCAAGAATATATAGAGAAAGCAGAAGCAGAAGATATTAAGAAGAGGTGGCAAGAATACACAGAAGAACTATACAAAAAAGATCTTCACTTCCCAGATAATCACGATGGTGTGATCACTCACCTAGAGCCAGACATCCTGGAATGTGAAGTCAAGTGGGCCCTAGAAAGCATCACTACGAACAAAGCTAGTGGAAGTGATGGGATTCCAGTTGAGCTATTTCAAATCCCAAAAGATGATGCTGTGAAAGTGCTACATTCAGTATGCCAGCAAATCTGGAAAACTCAGCAGTGGCCACAGGACTGGAAAAGGTCAGTTTTCATTCCAGTCCTAAAGAGAGGCAATGCCAAAGAATGCTCAAACTACCACACAATTGCACTCATCTCACACACTGGTAAAGTAACGCTCAAAATTCTCCAAGCCAGGTTTCAATAGTACATGAACTGTAAACTTCCAGATGTTCAAGCTGGTTTTAGAAAAGCAGGGGAACCAGAGTTCAAATTGCCAACATCCGCTGGATCATCAAAGAAGCAAGAGAGTTGCAGTAAAACATCTATTTCTGCTTTCTTGACTATGCCAAAGCCTTAACTGTGTGGGTCACCACAAACTGTGGAAAATTCTGAAAGCGATGGGAATACCAGACCACCTGACCTGCCTCTTGAGAAACCTGTATGCAGGTCAGGAAGCAACAGTTAGAACTGGACGTGAAACCAGACTGGTTCCAAATCGGGAAAGGAGTACGTCAAGGCTGTATATTGTCACCCTGCTTATTTAACTTATATGCAGAGTACATCATGAGAAACGCTGGGCTGGAAGAAACACAAGCTGGAATCAAGATTGCCAGGAGAAATATCAATAACCTCAGATATGCAGATGACACCACCCTTATGGCAGAAAGTGAAGAGGAACTAAAAAGCCTCTTGAGGAGAATGAAAAGGTTGGTTTAAAGCTCAACATTCAGAAAAGGTTGGTTTAAAGCTCAACATTCACAAAAGATCATGGCATCTGGTCCCATCACTTCATGGCAAATAGATGGGGAAACAGTAGAAACAGTGTCAGACTTTATTTTTTTAGGCTCCAAAATCACTGCAGATGGTGATTGCAGCCATGAAATTAAAAGACGCTTATTCCTTGGGAGAAAAGTTATGACCAAACTAGACAGCAAATTAAAAAGCAGAGATATTACTTTGCTAACAAAGGTCTGTCTAGTCAAGGCTATGATTTTTCCAGTAGACATGTATGGATGTGAGAGTTGGACTGTAAAGAAAGCTGAGCGCCAAAGAAATGATGCTTTTGAACTGTGGTGTTGGAGAAGACTCTTGAGAGAGTCCCTTGGACTGCAAGAAGATGAAACCAGTCTATCCTAAAGGAAATCAGCCCTGAATATTCACTGAAAGGATTGATGCTGAAGCTGAAACTCCAATACTTTGGCCAACTGATGTGAAGAAGTGACACATTTGAAAAGACTTTGATGCTGGGAAAGATTGAGGGCAGGAGGAGAAGGGAATGACAGAGATGAGATGGTTAGATGGCATCACTCACTCAATGGACATAAGTTTGAGTAAATTCTGGGAGTTGGTGATGGACAGGGAGGCCTGGGGTACTGATCCATGGGATCACAAAGAGTTGGACACGACTGAGCGATTGAACTGAACTGATACAGAGAAAGTTCTTACAGTCAATAACAACAAGGCAATCCAATTAAAAATAGGCCTGGGACTTCCCTGGTGGTCCAGTGGTGAAGACTCTGCATATTCATTGCATGGGGCACAGGTTTGATCTTTGGTCAGGGAATGAAGATCCTACATGCCACACAGTGTGGCCCCAAGAAAGAAGATTAATCAGTTGAAAGAAAAGAAAAGCCCTAAGCACTTACATAGACATTTCACCAAGGAAAGAGATGATTGGCTGTGTTCAAGAGTGTTCATTACTAAACTGCAGAAGAAAACCACAAGAGGAAGTTTGACAAAGGCATTTATGATACATTTGGGGAAAGTTGAACACAGACTGGATGTAAGACATTAAGGAATTAAAATCCTTGTATGTTAGAAATATGTCCTGAAATATTTACAGGCAAAATAATATGTCTGGAATTTCCTCTAAAAAATTGGAACAAGAATTAAAAGGGAAGGAAATAGATGAAATAGCAATAGTAGAATATTGATAAATGTCAGAGTTTAATGATGGTATATGTGCATTCTCTGTTATTTTAGTCTTGAGAATATATTTGAGATTTTCCATACCTGAAAAAAAAATTTAAATGAGGAACTTGACCACTGTGAGAAAAGAGCTTTTAACAAATTCATAAAGGAAAGTATGCAGTAATATTACATAACTTAGTTTCTTTCAGCCCAACACTGGTCCATCCTCAGTATACCTTGCAAGAATCTGATTGTTAATGCCATGCACAGTGTTACCGTGAACAGAAAGAGATTTAAGTGAAAGAGCAGAGACAGCTTTTGGTTTTCATGTATCACAACTTGCTTGCATGTTCTAGCTAGCTTTCTGGTGTTGTGAATTTACAAAATGCCTGTAAATGTCTTACCAGCACAAATGTAGTCAGTGTCAATAGCTATTAATGTTTCCAAATGTGAATCAAGAACGATCTCCCCCCATGCAGATTCTTATTACAGCACAACTTTTGTTTGTCCTTTGAGAACCTACCTCTTCCTCAACATGAAAGGTCCCTGGATTTATGACTACTTTTTATTAATATTTGGTATATGGAAATTTTATAGTTTTTGTAACACAAGAGAATCATGTATGAAATTCTAAGGATGTGTTCTTATTTGTTTATTGAAAATTGTGTATAATATGCTTAGTAGACTGTGTTCATATTTGTTTATTATTTTCTCCTTTTTCAGTACATGTACTAGCCTTAGCAAGTTCTGTTCCAAACTCAGGCACCTTGACTTGGCTTCCTGTACATCAATAACAAACATGTCTCTAAAAGCTCTGAGGTAAATTTCTTATAACAAGAATGTCCAATAATCAGAACAAATACTTATTTAAGTTGGAATTGAAGGAATTGTTTTATAGATATGTACTGTGGTTCAAAATTGACCCTTTGTTTTACCACTTGCCCAAATTATAGGACAAATTCAGGTGAAATGACTAGCAGTAACTGGGATTTCTGAACAGAATAGTAGTTTGTACATGAATGAAGTGCTTAGCACAGGATTCTGTATGTAGTAAGCACTCAGTAGGTTTTAATTGTTTTAATGTGATTGTAATTTTTAAAACTACATTACAAAAAGATACATCTTAAAAGGAAGGTGAAGTGCCCGTTCTCTTTGTACTTTTACTTTTTTATCAGCCTTTTATAAATGATTATGGTCCCATGCATTAGTTACATTTATGAATAATAAGAATTAAACTGTTAGAAGAAATTCAGTTAAGTAGCATGTAAGTAATATGAAAATGTGGCTCCTTCTATACCTTCTATACTTAAGAACACATGTATCTAAGGCTGGTTGGTATAGTAAATAAGGTAGTATAACAGTATTCATAGTTTATAGCACTTCATGTAAATGAGCTCATTTATTTGAAAATCTTGTGAGGTAGACACTTTTCAGATAAAATCTAAAACACTTCTGAATGCCAGTTATTGTGATTCAATCATGGGAGGTAACTGAATAAGATACTGTTTCACCCTTAAGTTTCTCAGAGTCTAGAAGAAGAAAAAAGACACTTAAGTATGTTGTATTACAGAGGAATAAGTGTCAGGGTGAAAATGAATGCTTCAGTTTGAGTAGAAGATAGAAGGACTGTTGCTAATCTTGGTCTGAGAGAGGCTCTGGCAGACTTCCTGAGGTGACTGCCTAAAGTCACACTATTAATGCTGAAGAATGAACTTGAACCAAGATCCCTGGCTTTATTTTATAAAACAAAGCAGTATTTTCTAAAGAATGCCCTAGAGCTTGGGATTCCTCTATAGTTTAAATGTGAAATCAAAAAATGAAATAGTATTTGATAGAAGGCAGAGATCTAATATCATATATCCAAAATCAGCCTGTGTAAAATATACCCTAGATATGTCACAGAAAAGAAAATTTTGCAGATCCTTTGTAATTTTTAAAAGAAAATTTTCCATGTCCTTATTACTAATGCTTTGATAAGTGCTTGAATTGTTTGATAGAAAAATTTGAGATTGAATCTGATTCTTCATTAATTACTCTGTTAACCTGAATGAATGAATCACTTAATTTCCACTTCCTGTCTTAGACTGTTAAAGTTGTGATAAGTGCAGAAAGAATATATTTTCAAAAGTATAAAGCTCCATAAAATCTAATGTATCTGAAAAACAGCATTGTGCTTGAGCTTGTTAAGTTAGATTTGAGCTAGTCCTCCTAGTGGTGTCTCCCATGTGAACACTGCAAGCATTGATAAATGCGCCTTTTGTTGTTATGGAGTAACCAATAAAATGAGACATTGGTGCCTTTGGAGTTGGATTTAGTCATATGTTTGTTTCATTTTGTTTTATTCCTAAGTGAGGGATGTCCACTGTTGGAGCAATTAAACATTTCCTGGTGTGACCAAGTAACCAAGGATGGTATCCAAGCTCTAGTGAGAGGCTGTGGAGGTCTTAAAGCCTTATTCTTAAAAGGCTGCACACAGGTAATAATAACTCCCTGTCTTAACTTTAGATTGATAGAGGCACCATGAGCTTGGTGGCAGCCCAAGATGTTGGCTAGAGAGATACGCAGTCGTGTGTTACTGACCAAAAACCCATGCTTACCAAAAATTAAAGTATTTTCCCTAAAGTGAAAAAGTAGAAGAGGGAATTCCTTGGACGCCACGCTTCCACTGCAGGGGGCATGGATTCAGTCACTGGTGGAGGAAGTAAGATCATGCATGCAATGCAGCATGGCCTTCCCACACCTCCACCCCGGACCCCAAAAGAGGAGAAGAATTAACACCTGACCAAAGATAAAATTTTTGAGGAGAGGTAAAGGTGAGGAGACAAAATCATATAGAACAGGTGCTGTTGGCAAGAAGGGTTTCATATAATTTAATCTGAAAAGAAAACATGCTAGGTTGTCACTGCCTGAGACCTTGAGCTGGATGTGCAAAGTTTATAGCAACCTACATTTTACAGTGTTGATGCTTATTTCCTGCCAATCACATCACAAATCCAACATATTTTGTCATTAAAATTGTTAATATCTCAGTGTTATACAGTGGGGAAAAAGGAATTGACATGGTAACAACATGTGGAAGGAAATGATCAAGAGTGGGTTTAGAAGTGACTGACAAAGTAGGGCTATGCTCTTATTCCCTCTTTCTTATATTAATGGTTGCTAAAACCAGGCCTTGGGTTCTTTTTTTTTTTTTTTAATGCCCTCATTCTTTCACCATAATGGGAGGATTTCCCATTGTTTGAAACAGCTTGGAAAGTATGACTGCCTTAAAACAACAGCTTGAACTTCTGGTTATTTGTGGAACCCTGAAAAATATTGATTGGGATGCATCATTATAGTCAAGTTGCTTGCCATCTGGTCTCAGCACTGTACTCATAGCAGTGATCCAGCAGCAGATAAACTGTGGATTCCTTTCTCAGCTCCTACTCCCAAAAGTTTGTTAAGGAACTTTACATGGAGTATAGAAATGTGAAAGTTACTTTAGTTTCAAAATCCTTCAGGAGAAAGCTGTGAAGCATATTTAACTTATCAGAAGAAATATCCATGAACACTAGCAGTGTTTATCTTTCCCTTGATTTGGTGATATGAATTTAATGTGGCCCAAACTGATGACAAAGACATCAGTTAATAACTGTACTAATAACTGTACTAATCATATGAATTCTGCTTTTATGTGATCATTTGAAACTTGGTTAGCTACATTTAAAATGTATTGATGAATGTGTACACTCTGTGTGTATGTGCACTCTTAAACCTTTAAGATTTAAAAGTTTTAAAATACTAAACAATATCAGTAATAGTTTTTTCTCTCTCTTTTTAATTTTTCTAGCTAGAAGATGAAGCTCTCAAGTACATAGGTGCACACTGTCCTGAACTGGTGACTTTGAACTTGCAGACTTGCTTAGTAAGCAGTCCTTCCAACCACTCTTTTGTGCTAGTAATTCATTTCAGTAATGTTATTGTAAGAGTTTCAGTCATAATGACCAGCAGTTTGTCCACTTCATCCCTGAGGATTCAAGTAAACATGCTTTTTTACATGCTCAGCAGTGCTCACTCCTAGGGCCTTTGACGTAGATGAGATAGAGAGTAGTTATACAGAATTCCAAGTAAGCTCAAGTATAACCTCACCCCTTTCTCTTCTACTTAGGAAAACTTACCTTTTAGAAGTAAATTATTCATAAACTTTGGCCTTTAAAATATTTTTGGTAAATTAATTGCAGTCACATCAATTTAAGATCTAGCAGTGAGTCATGACTATTGGGGACCACTGATATAAGTAGATGACAAGCAAAGTATACCCTTTAAATTATTTATAGTTTACATTTGATTTGTTTGTTTAGACTATCAGCTTTTTTGTGTCTGTCACAAACCCCCTGGATTTTGCTCGTAGAATGAACTGAAACTGTTCAGGATCCTAGAGCAGTGACGGTACACCTTTAACTTTCCTCTCTTGCCTTAAAAATTACGTATGTGTGTTACTTTGGAGTAAGAGCCTCTCATTGCAGTGAAAAAAGTTAGGGTTTTCCTTGTTTTTGCTAAACCTTCTGGTTATCATACTTTCCATTTATTCTTTGGCACTTGAGACTTAAGAGCACAGTGGTCATTTTAGGGTGACACATACAGGGCCATGTTTTGTGCAGTTTCAGCATCCTGTCCTTCCAGCCCTTAAGCTGCTACTGCTGCTAAGTCGCTTCAGTTGTGTCCAACTCTGTACGACTCCATAGACGGCAGGGATGGTGCTAAAAATAATCTGTTTAAGATGCTCCTAGAGACTGAGTTAAGGAGATGATATTTTGATTCCCATAGTTGCTAACTACCAGAAATTTGCCTACTTTCATTTATGAAACTGAAGTATTTGGCCTGAAAGAAAGATCTTACACAACTTTTGTAAACATGAAACTGTCATGTTACAGTGACAGGAAAAAACTTACACTTCTTCAGATTTTATTTATGTACACATGCACAGATATTACATGTTTATGTCACGTACATATAATCACATACATACCATACCTAGCATTTACCATTTTAGTTTCATTTCCTCTACCCTTCTGGCATAAAGAACCAGTTCTGTCATGTGTTTATTTTACTGTTTACCTTCATCCAGATCTCAGGGCATGAGTCATTCCATCCATCATTCCTGTGCAATGTGATGAAATGATTCTCAGCATTCATAAGACTTCTTCAAGTTTCTGCCTGAAACTGTTGAAGTGACCAAAGTATATACTAATGCAGTCTCTTTTTCTTGACTAATATGAAAACACAAAAGTTTAGTAGATTTTTACTCTTTAAAAATCATGAGTATTGGTAATATGACTTTGTTCATCTTTTTTCCTCAGTAATCCCTTATAGACTTTAAAACATGAAGAAAAAAATAAATAAAACATGAAGAAAAAAAAGGCAGCACAGCCCTCACAATACTTTCCTGTGTATATATGCCTTATCAACTCATTCTTATGACAAATCTTGTATCTGTTTTTGCATCCATTTTTCAGTTGTGTGTTCTACAATACTGAGAACATACTGATTTAAGCAGTGAATATTTAAAGTTTGAGGGTTTTTTGGTTTGTTTTTTTTCAGTTGTCCTTACAACCGAAAATACTACTTGATTAAACATAAATGACAGGAAAGCTTTATTCTGAGGCTTACACAAAATTAGTGAATCTATCAAGATAAGGATAAATTAGAATGTTGATCATATCCAACACAAGATGTTTATACATGACATCTTTTTTTTTAATGTAACATCTTCTGTGTTCTTTTTCATTTTAAAAGTAAAACAGTAATTTGAAACATACAAAATTTGAGTTGGATACATCTGTTTCTCTCCATTAGGATAGTCTTTATATTATAAAACAAATTTAGAAATAAATGGATCTACGGTTGATATAAGACTATAGTAGCATCATCCGCAGGTTGTTAAAGTAACTTAGTATCAATTTTGAACTTGTAAATGTGTTTATACTGTTAAAATACTGCTGTTCTTATCTGTTTTCTAGGTTTTAAAATCATTTAATTGAACCTACACCAAGATGCACCCCATGCTGTTCCCAGTCCTGTTACTCCCATTAGGTTAAAAGAACCCCATTATAGCTTCTTCCCTTTGCACCAGCAATGAGCACAGATTCTCTTGAAAAGTAAATCAAAAGGAACTGGAAGGAAGGAAGAAAGTGTTCATTTTCTTTTATGTCTGCTACGTGATTAATAACAAATCTGCTTTTATTTCTTTTGGGCACTTACTTCACAGAGGTAACTTTTTTTTTGTCTTTATCTTCTGCTAAGTTACTGATAACTATGGGTTTTTCCCTCTTGTTTTTTTAGCAAATCACAGATGAAGGTCTCATTACTATATGCAGAGGGTGCCATAAGTTACAGTCCCTCTGTGCCTCTGGCTGCTCCAACATCACAGATGCCATCCTGAACGCTTTAGGTCAGAACTGCCCTCGGCTTAGGTAAACATTTCTTATTTATCTCAAAAAATCAAAGAAAAGGAGCAGTGGCCTCCACTCATGCTCATTCCTTGGAAACTTGAAATTTCTAAGGTAGACTCTACAAGGCCACTACTACCTTTTCAGATGCCCACCTACTTGCTTCCTACCTCACTTGATTACATGTAATTGCCTGAACCTGGGGGTAATAGTCCCATTTTCTACTTCTTGCTGTCCGTACTAGAATATAACTAGTACTAAAATACCAACATTTTATCTCATTACTTGAGAAAAGAAGTAAAGGCATTTTCTCTTACTAATGCTTTCATGTAATTTCTTTCTGAAGAAAATTTATAGAGGCCTACCTATTCTATTGTAGTAATGATGTCAGGTACATAGTGGGGAATGTTTAAAGCGAAAAAACAACTCCTCTTTTGTACTGATGGTTTTAAAGCAAGCTTTATTTCTCTGTGGCTCCTGTTCTCTACCTGAGTACAAGATTGGCTGAATATTTACTTAGAATGCTATGTTAGCAGACATGTGGTATCAAGCCCATATTGATTTTTGGTCTTTAAGACAAAGCTTACGTTGTACTTACATATTAAATGTGTCAGCCATTGTCTTAAATGACTTACAAATATTAATTCATTTAATCATCATAACACCATATAAGCACTGTTATTACCTCTATATTATAGATGAGAAAACCAAAGCACAAAGAGGTCGAGTAAACAGTTCAAGGTCTCACAATTAGTAAGGGCAGAAATAAGTGTTCAGTCCCAGGCAGTCTAGCTCCAAAACCTACAAAACCACTTTTCTTACATATAACAGTCGTTGTAAACCAATAAAAACTTTCTTAAAACTTTTTTGTAATGACCTGGCCATGGGCCTTTATATGGTTTGGTTTGGTTAACTTTTTTAGTAATCTGTAAGCAAACATACAGTGTTCTCCAGTACTGTCATACAGACACCAGCAGACTTTGCACAGAAAAGAGCTGCTACTATTGATTCCCCAAGCCTGTGGTTGGTGTTTAGGGTTGTGTTCAGCAGTTCCTGAATAGGAGAGTGACTGCAGCTCAGCTTCCTTCTCTGCTGGGCCTCCCTGGAAGCCTGTGGGAGGAGGCAGGAACCTTAGTGATATTTTTTTCATATATATGGAATTTCTTATTTGGGACAGGCCTGTGATTAAGCAGTCCCTTCATAGTATTTTTAAAGCTGTTTAAATCTGAGTGAACCTATATGTGAAATAGGGAAAGAGAATAATTTACTTTAGCAGCAAGATTAACTGAAACAGAGTATTTATCTCCATTTCCTTTGTTTTCTAGGAGCAGGCTGCCCTCTGGGGGTAAGCAGTATGCTATCATGAAGGCTTTTTAGTGCATTTATCATGCATTTTGGCGTTAACTACAAGCTTCTATTATATTCTTCTGATTGCGTCACCCTGAAATATATTTACAGGACCACTTTTTGATGACTCCATGAAAGAGAGAATGGCAAGATCTGTATACAGACTTGCTTAGCTGTGAATATCATTCTGTGTTACATAGATCTTAGGGAATAGGAGGTTGTTTTCTTAAATTCTTGCTCTTTTAATAGACCCAGTTTTCAGGGACCAAAGGGTTGACTTTCACTTTGTTTTTTTAACAGAATATTAGAAGTGGCAAGATGTTCTCAATTAACTGATGTAGGCTTTACCACTCTGGCCAGGGTAAGTGTTTTCTTCACGTTCTATAGGCTTTGTTCAGGATTTTTAATTTCAGAAGAATGAGCAACATACAGAAATGTAGGGGGTAGAAAATTGAGGTATGGGATGTGGGAGAATATATCTGTGGCTGGTGTTCCTGAGCATTCTTGGGCTGAAGCGTCAGGCAAATGCTCTGGAAAGGTAGACATGCGTTGGAGAGCATGACACTCCTTCAAGAGACTTGATTTTCCACTTTTTCATAAGATGCTAGGTTAAACTGAGCAGGCATTTCCTAGTGCTTTGTGAAAGAAATTTACTTGGTTATTTGCTATGCAACTGGTGAATGAATGTTGAAAGAAACATGTAAACCTAATCTAAATGGAGAGATTTTAAGAGATTTTCTGTATTCTCCACAAGATACTAATACATGAAGGGGCTTAAGTCACTGTATAATAGTATTTAAAAGCATACCATCTTTGACCAGTGTAATGGACCGCAAGGAAGGGCATTTGCTTTCAGGACAGATCAATGGACTACTAATAGGGGAGGGACAAGGGGCAATGCTGGGCATAACTAGCTACATCAGGACACAGATTCCCTTCCTGAGCTTCCAAAGAAGTAATTTTCGTTAAATTGTTTTTGGTTGAAAGGATCTCGGTATTATCTCAGTGAATATTCAGGAAATATATTCCTTTGGACTTCTAAGATATTAGACACTTTAAGTGTGGAATAATTGAGAAATTCACTATGATACAGTCCTTTTTAAAAAGTAAGTAATGGAGTAAGGTAGGAAATGGTATTAAAATGACACCAGTTCCGAAGCTTTTGAGATTTCATTGGTATATTTAATACTATTTCTTAGTTTTCTGACCTTAATTTTTTCCTGTATTTTTAATGTTTTTTCTATAATGTTGGGTTGTTTGTATTTTGTAGAATTGCCATGAGCTTGAAAAGATGGACCTGGAAGAGTGTGTTCAGGTAAGACTGTGGATTTTTACTCGGAAATACAGTATAATAGAAAGGTACATAATACATGCATGTCAAAACATTCAATTCCCTGCCCTCACATATTGTAGAGCCTGCTGCCTGTCCATTTATTGAGGTGTCCTCCAGGCATACCAGGCACAGGTGCTCATGCAATTTGTGCTAGGAAAATACATGTCATCAGTAAGGTTGCCATTAGAGAGAAAGAAGGATCAGGCATTCAGATCATAAAGATACTAAGATATTTCTTTAGATCTACAGGGTTATGATACTAGTAAATAATGAAAGCCCCACAACACTGATAGATATCTGTCCCTTTTTAGCTTAATTGGACCCAGAACCTCATATATCATTAACCCTAGAGACCCAGCTCTGTGTGGAACCCTGTCCTTCAGGCAGGCAGATTTACTACCTTATTAACACTTTGTTTTATTACCAATGATAAGAGCTTTGAGTTTATTAGTTGGGTAGGGAGAAATTTTAAAGGGCGACTCTGAAAAGAAGATAGAGGACTTCCCTGATGATCCAGTGGTAATGAATCTGCCTGCCAATCCAGGGGACATGGGTTTGATCCCTGGTCCAGGAAGGTCCACATGCCACAGGGCATCTAAGCCCATGCTCCATAACTGCTGAAGCCTGTGTGCCCCAGAGCCCACACTCCACAGCAAGAGAAGCCATTGCAGTGAGAATCCCGAGCACCACAACTGTAGTAACCCATGCTCAGCAAAACCAGAGCAAGCCTATGCACAGCAACGAGG
Source organism: Aepyceros melampus (assembly GCA_006408695.1). Taxonomy (NCBI): domain Eukaryota; kingdom Metazoa; phylum Chordata; class Mammalia; order Artiodactyla; family Bovidae; genus Aepyceros; species Aepyceros melampus. The sequence continues at coordinate 849,561 of SJXQ01008543.1, read as the reverse complement.
CCCAGCACAGCCAAAGTAAAACCTTAAAAAACAAAGCAGTGAATTTTTTTAATGGTAAAAATAAAGAAGAAAAGATACTTCAATAACTATAGCAGGTATATATTCAGTAACTATATATACTCCAGGTAACTGTTTGTTATCTGGACACTACTTAGTACCTGTTAACCCTTATTAAACTAAAACGTGTTCACATGTCTCTTGCACATGCCTGTGTGTCCTTTCGGTGTCCACTCCTGAGTGATGCACACATGCTTGCCCACTATAATCCCCTACCCCCTGCCATTTCTTAGCCCCTGTGGAGTTATGTGATTTATAATAATAATTTCAGAATTGGAGACAAATTTGAAAAGAAACACTGATTTACTTTTCACCCGAAGATAATTATGAAAGACTGTTGTTTCTCAGGAGTTTTTCCTTATTGAATGTTCGTAGTTAACCCAGCAGCTTTTTTCTGCCATCCTTGAGGAAAATAACTGACATGCCAGTTACCAGTCCTTAGTTACAGCATTGCTTATAAAAATATGGGTCAGATATCTAAAATCTTGAGGATGTTCCTACATTTATCTTTTTTCATGGAACAGTGTCTTCTGATTCACTTCTGTGATGGCTCTAAGGAGGTCAGACAAAGGCCAGTGGATAAAAATTATGAGGGGACAAGTTTTCGTTTATTTCAAAAACAATTTTCAACAGACCTGTTCAAAGATGACTAGATGAATTGAAGTCTAGCCTGGATAGATTCTCAAAAAACAGGTTCTGGTAGCTGATGGGATTTCAACCTTAAGATTCTGTTGTTTGATGATTATCAGGATGTCAGTCTGGAAGTGTAGTCAAATGTGGTATGGCCCATGAGTTTTTGCAGTTACACCTAAAATAAACTTACATGTTTCTTTCAGATAACAGATAGCACATTAATCCAACTTTCTATACACTGTCCCCGACTTCAAGTATTGGTGAGTTTGACTTTGGAAATTTTATATATTTATTGGATTTATTCAAAACTGAGCTCTATTGGTGTCTGGTTACCATCTTGGGAAAGTATATTTCTCCAAATTGTCAACCTACAGAAGACGATGGGAGGACTTGTCTAAAGGGAGAAAGATAGAAACTGGAAAAGTTAAAGGTTTTCTCTGTCAATGCTTAGAGACTGAAAACTGACAAGAGATTTTCTCCCTCCTGCATGAATTACACTCCAGCCTGAATGATGCTTAAATTTCCAGAGATCCAGGAGATGAGATGGCCCCAAATACAGTCTGCTTCTCACTGGGGCTAAATGTTCCTGTAAAACAGAACCAGTCAAAGCTTTACTTTGAGGGAGTCTCTGCTACTGCTTCCAGTAACACTGTGAGAAAGAACTCCGGTTGTCTGTTCTGTATCTAGGCTCACTTTTGGTGTTCTGTGGCACATTAAACCATTTTCAGTCAAGGGTTCTGTGTTCCACATGGAGGAACCAGGGATTTAAGGAAAACTTGTAAAATTAACAGGTGACCACATCTTACAGCTGTAAGAATCATCTTCAGGTATTGGGCATGCCCTGTATCAGGTATTCAGTATTTAGTCCAAATTTCAAAAAAATTTTTACAGGAAAAGCTTGAGCCCTGCCTTGTCCCAGTAAGAGAGGAAAAGAATTAATAATTTGTGTGTCGAGAGGGTTGTGGGAGATGTCTTATTTTGTTTATGAACTATTTCACAGTCATTATAGGAATTCACAAGATGTATTTAGGATCACCTGGAGAAATGCTGATCATTGATTAGCAAAAGCAGAACCCCACCGACTCTCATATGGATTCTTCATTTCATCACATGGCTCTAGTGATGGCTTGATGTATTTCGGAATCAAACCAGAAAGCTCTTTTTCCTGATTACACACAGGCCTCTATTCAAAGAATGCCATTAAATATTTCAGTGTCCTTCCCTGCTCTATTTGGCTGCAGAGTCTGTCTCACTGTGAGCTGATCACAGACGATGGAATTCGTCACCTGGGGAACGGGGCCTGCGCCCATGACCAGCTGGAGGTGATTGAACTGGACAACTGTCCCCTAATCACAGATGCGTCCCTGGAGCACTTGAAGAGCTGTCACAGCCTCGAGAGGATAGAACTCTATGACTGCCAGCAAATCACACGGGCTGGAATCAAGAGACTCAGGGTAAAGATGGCAGCATCACCCTCTGGCTCTAGTTTCTCAGCACTCTTTCCTTTTTTCTCCTCCATTTCCTTTTCTAAGGTTTAGATTCCTGTGATATTTGTATTTACTTGGATTTTCAACAAAGAGAAAAAAAGATGGCAGGCAAACCTAAGGGTAGATAGTTCTTTCCTATTGTTCCTGATGGAAGTTTAGCAGGATGAAAAGAAAATAATGAAAAAATATTTAGTTAAATGGGGTTTAAAATTTTTAATTGTATAGCCTTTCATATCAAACTCTTGTGCTGGGGATCTTTTTTTAAGATAGGAAATGGTGGTTGGATCACCTTTTTTTGCCTTTTCTTTTTGCCCCATCCTTCTTAACAGACTCATGTATAGCCAAATCACTGAAAGACAGGTTGCCAGCAAAGAGGTTATAAAAGACTGGATGAATCTTGGTGTTGGATTGTTCTGCTCAACAGACATTTATTGGAACATCTGCTCCACACCTGTTGTAGGAAAGGCACTCTGCTTAATTTGGCCCTAACAACCAACCTTTAAAAATAGCTGTGTTGGCCTTAATAGTATCTGAGTGCATAAAGAAGCAGCAGATTTAAGTTGAAGTTCCAGTTGACCTCAGTTCCATCTCTCCCTTTAGACCTGGAGGACGGAGAATGTACCTGCAGTGGGAAGGCCTTGCATCCATATCTCTTCTTTACCAAAAGAGGAAAGCCACAGGTCATCCAGAGCTGCTGCTGTGGCCTGTGGTCCCTAGGCCGCCTGGCTGGATTCCACCCCAGCCAGGGATTCCACCTCTGAATCCTCAAGAATCACTTAACACTCTTCCACTCTAGCTATCTATGTGCATGTCTAGACTCCTAAGTTCCCTAAGAGCAGGATCTCTATCTTGACCATTGTCCCTTTACAGAACTAGCATTGGCCTTGAACATAGTAGGAGTTTAGAAACCATTTATGTAGTAAATGTTAGAAGCATGTTAGTTAAAAGAGAATAATGGGTTTTTAAAGATATCAGAGGAAATATTGTCAATAATGGCTTGGAAAAAATTAATTTTTAAGTTTATATAATTTCTTCCAGCTATGGGAATCTGACCAGGAATCCCTTTGGGACAGGTTAAGAGATTAGCATGACTTTTGCCCCCAGTTTTATTATTATGGAAGCAGCGACTAAAGGTATGTGAGCTGATACGGTCTTTTAGAATAACCTGCGATGGTATGAAGTAGAACCTAGGTCTCAACATGCTGTCTGTGCTCAGCCTCTGTTCTGCCTTCATGTCCACTCAGTTCCTCTGGTTTTTCTGAAAAGCAACCTTGCTGTTTCTGTTGAAGGCCTCCCTCTTAGTAACGTTTCTGTCTTGTTGCAGACCCATTTACCCAATATTAAAGTCCACGCCTACTTCGCACCTGTCACTCCACCCCCATCAGTAGGGGGCAGCAGACAGCGCTTCTGCAGATGCTGCATCATCCTATGACAATGGAGGTGGTCAACCTTGGTGAACTGAGTATTTAATGACACTTCTAGAGTTACCGTGGATCTCCATTGGAAGCAACCCCAGTGTTCCGGGCAAAGGTTACAAAGTGAGGGCGGTGTCCAGATCCCCAGAGCCACACATAAATACGCATACCCACTCTCACCCTGACCCAGTCTGTCTCTGTGACCAGGGGACTGAGTTTGTGCTGGCTTTATCATGTGGATTGGTAAAACTTAACCATTCCTGTTGGATGTGCCCAGAAGCAAGGTAGATAGAAGGGGGCATTCCAGCAAACCCAGTGTTACTGCTATGTGGTTTCTTTATTTTGTTAAGGAGTTTCTTTGGCAATTTTGGAACAGCAACTGCAGTCCTCCAGGGTCAAGGAAAGCATAGAAAAACAATACATGTTGTATCAGGGACCAGAGGGAAAATTTCTTTGCATCCTATAAATGGTAGCCATCCATTGTGAGATGACTAAAGAGCTGCTGTGCTTCCTTGTTCCCATGCCAACATGCTGAGCATGCTCACAAAGAAGGCTTGTCCATTCCTCCTCCTGTGTTTTAGTATTTGGCCCAGAGGTTTGCTAAATGGTTGCATTGAAATCACTGTGGTCCAGATGTGATGACTTACTCACTCAAATTGTCAGTCTCTGTAGCACACTGTGTACCTGTCTTTCATTCTCTGTTGCTCCCTCCTGCACTCTTGCTCAATCTGTCATCTGTTCATAGTCTGCTTACTCACACTCAGTTGTTACTCCTTTGCTGCTGTTGTGTTTACAATTTGCATTTTGGATGATTAGTTGGGGTTACCAAACATTTTTAATAGAGACATTATCAATAAATATTTTTTTAATTCTAAATTTTACCATTAGGGGACCCTGCCTGAATCTTTGCCAGTCAAGAAAAATTATGAGAAGAAATTGAGCTAAGACTATTTTGATGAAAACAAACTTTGCCTTTTGGTTTTTGTTGTATCTTGTGATAAATGATAATATGCATGATACACCCAGTATTCCCCCCTGCACATTTTTTCTTCCATAATGAGGAGAGAGAAATGCATTATTAGGAGAGAATGGAATGGCAAATCCCAAAGCTGAAACTGGAAGCCACCGCCACCAAAGCTCAAATATTGTGTGTTGACCAAAATCTAGGTGTGATCAGTGGCATCTCTTGATATGTGCCTGTGAGATTTGTTCTACTTTAGCAGGAATGCTGCTCGAGGAGTTGTGCGATTGAGCTGGGCTGTTTCTCTTTTTTTCCTCCCATTTCAGCTTATCAGGGATGCGAGAATGACCCTATCACAGCTGGTCAACTGTACATCAGTGTTTGGTATATATCTAATGTTGGAGCCTCAAAGGACTAGAACCTTTTCAGAACCCATCAGCCATCTCTCTCTTGAGCTCCAGGCTTTCCATGAATGAAATATCAGAGAAGCCAGGTAAAGGCATTGGGGTGGCAGAAAGAGAACATTGAGAGGAAGTAGGGGGTTCAGTGTCTTGGGCAGCCTGGTCACCAGAACTTAGAGCAGAGTATTTAGTGCCCATGACTCAGAATCAAAGAAGAAGTTCCCCCCATCAAGGAAAAAAAAATCATAGAGGATGAGGGAAATAAAATGAGTTTCTGAAGTGTAAGAAGTAGATTTCTAAACATCAAGGTTAGAGACCTTGTGTGATTTTTTTAATAGGGTGACTTTTGGTTTTTTAGGACATTAATGTGCAGCCCACCACAATCTTAGGTCATCTTCTACATGATCCAGGCTGTTAAAAGGCTTGTTTTAATGCTGCAGGTGTTAGTAATACGAGCATATGTAAGAATAAAATGTGATTTACTTTTCCATAAGTAATTAGTTGAAAAGGTCCTAGGAATCTACTATCCACCATTAGTTAGCATGTTAAATTTATTTTAAATCTTATTTTATTATTATACCCTTTTAAAAGCTTAAATTATATGTATTTTTCATTTCCTTTCCCTTATCCTCTTTTCAGGTCACCACATAAGGAATATATTTTTTAAAAGTGAGACCCACTCTCCTGGCTATATCCCACATTTGTATACATATACACATTTGCACACACACTTCTAGATGTGGTTGAAAATATTCAGATCCCCAGGTAACTCACTCAAACAAAACTAATATATATATATATATATATGTATGTATGTATGTATGTATATGTATTTAGGGGGCAACAGCTCTAACGTACAAAGTTAAAAAAAAAAAATAGTGCCTGAATAAAACCTTGATTTATTAGTGAGTATGGACTTTAATTTCCCAACAGTTGAAGTTCTTGAGATACTTCTTTATTTAAAAAAGAAACAAACCTATTCACTAGCACATGAATGTCTTGAAAATGCGTTTCTCTTCTCAAAGAGTGCACCCATGTGCAAGTCTCTGTGTGCTTGTGCAGGTGAGAACAGTCAGCGAGAGGAGAAAGGCCCTGGAGTATGCAGCGCTGGTGTGTATGTGGTCAGGCAGGAGCCTTGTTTTTCTCAAGAAAACTTGAGGCCCATAAAGCTTGGAAGGACATGTATTTTTATGCCAATCTGAAACCTGTGTCGGTTGATGATACAGGACTTTGAGAACCCATGGTTAGTTTCCGTCAGGTGGAAAGGGTCCTGTCATTTGAACGTAATATCTCCTGACTCAACATTAGGAAAAACTTATTGGTCCCTTTGTCTGATTCCGGAGTGTGCCTTCAATTAAAAAAAAAAAAAAAAAAAAAACACAGAGTGAAAAGTGAGAAGATTTGGGCAAAGTAAGAAGGTATCCCCAAAGTTATTACACATCCAGATCATCTCTTTTCTAGGCGTCCTTTTCCCCTTATGTTTTCCAGCATCATCAGTATCTTTTATATCTTCATTGACCCTACCTATGAAGGTGATGATTCCAGCTGCTTTTTCTTTTTTTGCATAGACTTCTCCCATTTCCTTTCTATACCCATCCTTGCCTTCTATTTAAAGCTTCACTCCCAGTGATACTGCTAATTTATTTCCATGTCTTCAATCTGGCTTCCTCTCTGAATTCTTGTCCTGATCTGGGCAACCTTGAATTCAGTAACCGTAAGGCAGCTCAGGCCATTTTTCACTGAGTGATCTTTGATGTTTGCTTACTGAATTCAAAATCAAACTGTCAGATACAAGGAATAAGGGAATCTGGCTTCTTCCCTTTTTTCCAATATTTGGAATATGAAAGCACATTGTGCTTTTATGTAAAAAATATTTCTCATCTTATTCTGTTCTTTAGTGGATGTAAAAGTATTTCTTAAGTGGTTTTTATAAATGTCCACATCCATTAAGTTGATTTAGTAGACATGTAAGTCAGAAATTTTTCATATTTCTTATATCATCTTTTAGAGGGAAATCTGGTGAATATTTTTTGATGCTTTATTTGAGGCTTTCCAAACTGTTTGAATGGTTCAATATAGCTACAGTGCTGTACCAGTCAAGTTCTGTTATTTCTTCTAATTGCCTTGTAAAATGCATTGTTACTGGTTTGATAACCCACAGATGCCATGGGAGGCTAAACAAAGTATGAGTTGGAACCTGTCTTAGTTTGAAGTTGTTAGGAAGTGTGAGAGTATCCCAGGAAAGAAGAGTCGGTTTCCTGCCTGCCTACGGGCAGCGTATCCTTGGTGACTATGTTATTTAGAGCAAGGGTCATGGTGGACTCTTGTCCATTTAATGTTTATTGGGCTGAAAGTCAGATTGCTCATGACAGCTGCCACGAGAGAGGAAGAGTTTAAAGAAAATCGGTCTGTTCTGCTTTTTTCCCTTCCCTGTGTGCATGATTTAAGGTTAATTTTCTATCCCTGTTGTGCATCCTGGCAGAAAGACTTCTTCAGTGGTATGCTTTGAGCTTCCGGAACATTTTATTTAAAAATTGCCTCTCTATCTGCCCACCAGTTCTAGGATCTTGAACCACCTCAAACCTAGGCCGTGTGAATTAGTCAAGTCTTGTTTGAGAAAACAGATAGGGTGTTTCATTGGAGGTCTTGAGGCAGAACCCTCCCGCTTACAATGATCTTGGACCAAAGAACCCTAAAGTGGTAGGAGGATGAGGGGAGTTAAAAAGTCTCAGCCTCTCACCTTTATTTCTATCATAAATGTTAATTAGAAGATTGGAAGATACAGAAAGCTGTATGCAACCATTTCAGTAGAGTAGAATTAATCCAGGTAATTTGGCTTGTATTTGCTGTGTCCAGATGTCCAAAAGTAACATGTCGACATCTCCAGCAAGAGAGCATGCTGCTCTAACTTGCCCTCCACTTGAAACTTTCTACCATTTGAGGCAAGTGAGTTTTCTGCATGAAAGGCTTCTGCAGCCCACCCACACCCCTGTCCCATACCCCAAGGCAAGTCTACCTGTTTTGCCCATTTTTATCCTTAAGAACATCAGTTCGCATCTCTGGAGCCTTTGATCCTTAGGAAAGTCAGTAAGAACTTCTCAGATGAGTCTGAGTGAATCTTTGGAGCCCAAGAGAGTTACATTTAATTTTCAGCAGGAAAAAAAAAATTGTTGGACAAGTTTATATGGGTGTTAAGAAAAAAATGCCATAATGCAATCCTTCCATCTCTGCTTCCTGTTTTTGTTGAGTAAGCCCTTGGTAGAGGTTAGTTCCCAGGTGTTAAGACTCAGTGTTTCCTCAGGCAGGGTGGTTCACTGCCCTTTTAGGAAAAAGAACCATGAACAACCAAAACTATACCAGTTGACCCTGTTTGTTTTCTGTATTTTTCAGTGTCTTGTTTTGAAGAATCAGGGTGGGGAAATGGTAGTTGCAATTCAAAGTAAAGGAGAAAATTGGTTCTGGAACTGGGGTACTTTGCTTCAGGTACGAGCATCTGTCCTGAATATGTACAAACAACTGCCTCGCATGTGAGCAGATTTACTTTCCATCTAATGAACTCCATGCCCTTCTTCCTGGCAAGGAGGGCTTCTACTTTGCACACAGCAGACCAGTGTCACCCAGAAGGGGATCGGCACCACTGAACACCACCAGTGCTTCCCAGCAACTTCTGGGCGTGGTTTCCACCACAGCAAGAGCAGGTAGGAAGTAAATGAGAAGCCCCATCTCAGGGAGAGATGAGGGAAGAGAGCTGTCCAGACACATGTATTCTCAACTGCCATACCCCCAAGAACCCAGGAAAACCTTTGAAGTAATTTTTTTTTTTTTTTAATTAAAGTGAAGGAAGAAAGCTTTGCCCCACTAAGTTCTGGCTTGCAGTGTCTCTTATACTGCTTGTTATTATTAATTCAAATCTGTCCCACACTGCTGCTCACATACATGTATGTGTTTGTTACCTTAGCCTAACCCTTCTCATCCCCTGATGTCATTATTCTTTGTTTTCTTTTTTTTATGGCACTAGTGAATGAGAACCTAAAGTCTTAGAAAATCCTAACATGAAAAAGGAGTCTCTAACTGGATGGTTTGATTAATTCCTTTACCTTTCCCTGCCTAAAGACTTGAATGATTGTCTTTCCTAGTGCTATATAATAGACCTATAATAAGTGAAACCTTTGCTGCTACTTTTCTGGGTTTATACCAGTTTGTTTTTTTTCCTTCCCTTCCCTTAAGAATAATTTCTTATCTGTGCTTCTCTGACGACTGTTAATTTCTAATAAGTACAGGAAGAGGTGAGCCTGAGATTTCTTCTCTCACTTCCCTCCTTACCCTGCCCCTGAAAAATACACTAACCTCTAACATATACAAGATCTGTGAGATGGGGCTCATCATAAGATACTTGGGGATTTTTTTTTTTCCCTCACCATGCTGCAGCTCTCAGAGCTGGCCCCTGAAGATCTGTGACTACCCAGTCCAAAGAGTTGCTCTGGGGAGAGAAAGGCCTTAATTTTGCCTTTCTCCATTCCTGTTTTATGATCACCCTTCAGATGCCTCCCATTCTGGCTGCCTCTTTTTTCCTCCTCCCAAGAATTTTTTTCCAGGTAACCTGTCTCGGTCATTTCCCAACTCCTCTCCTCACCTTTGCCCACCTTCCAGTGACCCTGAGAGCACAGACCTGAGAAACAGGTCTGTGCAGAGCTCAGAGAACTGTGAGGACTCCCCCTGCCTGTCAGACTCTGCTTGGGGACAGAGATGGATGGGTAAATGGTGCTGTGGGAGAAATTTTACCTTCAAATCAGGCTGTTTGACCCTTGCACTGCCCTGCCTCCACCCCCACTCCCTGAGGAAGGGGTAAAATGCAGAGAATGGTTGATTAGCAGGGTCTGATCCCCAACATCGCTGTCTGGCCTAAGCCCTGTCCAGCCATTCGGCCTGCCCTGGAGTGAGAGCTTCAGAGTGTGGGAGCCGCTCTTGCTTGTTTTCTCCACCAGGCCTGCCCCAACACTTAGCCAGTCCCTGGGGCCAACACAGTTCCTCCGTGGTGACTTAACAGCAGCTTCCATTAGCTGTCCAAGCAACTGTGTTTCCACCCAGTACTTTTGGCGC